>JAJLRB010002767.1:0-13040 GCA_020976825.1 Odocoileus hemionus | reverse complement strand
TCCACCGATATGTCCATCTCTTACTTTAAGTAGCACAAGGAGATAAATTCCTAGAGCTCGGCAATGATGAATAAAAACACACTTCTCTTTACTCAAGGAATATATAAAGTATGCTCCTAAAATTTTGAATATTCACAATTGTAATCAAGCTATGATTTTATCTTTGAGTAGTGCTTTGGTTCAGTTGCTTTAGTGAATATAAGCTGAAAAATAGAGAAGACCTGAATGCTTTGTTTCAAAGGCAAAGAATCTTTTTAACTTCTCAGATGCAAAGGCCTGATTCTAAGTGAACGTTTTTAAGTTCAGAATAGGTTAAATCTTCATCTCAAAGATTACAGCCATACAAGGTGCTTCCTTGAAACTTTAGAAAACCACTTTGTATGGAGATCATTTTATGGAACTAATGTTAAGGAAAATGAACTGAGTGAGGATGTGTTCCAAGCTTCCAAGGGGAAAGAAGGTATAAAAAGACATCTTCATAGTGGCAGTCTTGCTAGCTTATAAATAGCACAAAAAATAGTTCCAATCCAAAGAAATGGCAACACCAAAGCAATGTTAAAAACTATTGCACAATTGCACTCATTTCACATGCTAGCAAAAGCAATGTCAAAATTCTCCAAGCTAGGACCTCAACAAATATGTGAAATGAGAACTTTCCAGATGTGCCAAGCTGGATTTTAGAAAAGGCAGAGGGACCTGAGATCATAAATTGCCAACTCTCCATTGGATCATAGAAAAAACAAGAGATGTTCCAGAACAAACATCTACTTCTCATTTATTGACCTATGCCAAAATCTTTTGACTGTGTGGATCACAATAAACTGTGGTATATTTTTAAAGATATGGGAATACCAGAGCACCTTAACTGCCTCTTGAGAAACCTGGTTTGCAGGTCAAGAAAACAACAGGTTAGAACTGCGACATGAAACCAACGGACTGGTTCTCACATTGGGAATAGAAGTATGTTAAGGCTGTAATTTTAAATTTTGTTCACCCTGTTTATAAAGCCTCATACGCAGAGTAACATCTTGAGAAATGGCCAGGTGGATGTAAGCAACAAGTGGAATCACGATTTTCCAGGAGAAAATATCGGTAACCTCAGATAATCAGATGACACCACACTTATGGCAGAAAAGCTAAGAGGAACAAACGAGCTTCTTGATGAAAGTGAAAGAAGAGAGTGAAAAACTTGGTCTAAACTCAACATTAAAAAAAAAAAAAATCATGGCATCCAGTTACACCATCACTTCAAGGCAAAATAGATGGGGAAACATGGAAAACAGTGACATATTTTTATTGTCTTGGGCTCAAAAATATGACTGCAGATGGGGTGACTGCAGTCATTGAAATTAAAAGACGCTTCCTCCTTGGAAGAAAAAAACTATGTACAAACCTAGAAGCATAGTTAAAAAAAGCAGAGTCATTACTTTTTTGCCGGCAAATGTTCCCTTTAGTCATCAGTTCTGGTTTTTCAGTAGTATGTGTGGATGTGATGAGTTGGGCCATAAAGAAAGTTGAAGTGCCAAAGAATTGATTGCTTTTGAACTGTAGGTGTGGAAAGACTCTTGAGAGTCCCTTGGGAACTGCAAGGAGATCCAACATGTCATTCTAAAGGAAATCAGTCCTGAATATTATTGGAAGAAATGATGCTGAAGCTGGAAAGCTCCAATACTTTGGCCACCTGATGTGAAGAAGCTGACTCACTGGAAAAGACCTTTATTGGCTTGGGAAGATTGAAGATGGGAGGAGAGATGGGGGTCAAACAGAAGGATGAGATGGGTTGGAATGGAATGACTGACTCGATGGATGTGAGTCTGAGAAAGCTCGGGGTCATTGGGGTTCTGGACAGGGAGGGACAGGTGTGCTGGTAGTCCACAGGGGTCGCAAAGAGTCAGGAACACGGATGACTGAGGGACTGCACTAAACTGATTTAATTTGAGAATAAAATTGATACCTAAGAGCAAGGGCACATCTAGAGCAGTGCAGTATACATCTTTATTACAATCACTGAAGTCCTCCAAATCAAATTAGTTTTCTAGCAAAAGTGGAAGGAATGTGTCTAGGGAATACGAGATTTCTTATAAAAGTTGAAGGAAAGAGTCCACTGGAACAAGACAATAGTGAACAACCCCCCTCAGGATTTCTGACCATCATGAGTTATTGGCACTCCCAGGATTCCTCCATATTTTGTCGCTCCATTTGTGCCATATTCATCGATGGATTATTTATATGCCAGGATATATCACATCTGTATCCCTACTATTTCCACATAGAAAAAAAAGCATAGGTTATCTCCAACTGGACCAAATTGTTAGCAACATGCTTGAGACCAATCACTATTGTTAAAAAAAAACAAGATGGAACATTTAACCTCAACGCATGCATGTTCATCTTATGCAAGATGATGTGTGTGGTGTCAGTTGCTCAGCCGTGTCTGACTCTATGTGACTCCATGGATTGTAGCCCATCAGGAGGGTTCTATTATAATCTGTTTTATTCAATGCTATTAATAAAACGTAATCTAAGAATAAGACATCTCTCAATTTAAATAGGACTACTCTGCCAATTGAAGCGTCTCAGGTGACTCAGTGGGAAAGAATCTGCCTGCTAATGCAGGAGATGCAGATTTAACCCCTGGGTCGGGAAGATCCCCTGCGAGAAGGAAATGGCTAATTGCATTGGGTAGACAATACCATAATTGGCAGACCTGTTGTTCATTTAGTTGCTAACCGTTGTGTCCACCGACTCTTTTGTGACCACGGACTGTAGAGGACTACCAGGCTGCTGCTCTATCCATGGGATTTCTCCAGGGCAAGAATACTGAAGGTGGGATTTTGCCATTTCCTTCTCCAGGGCTATATTCCTGACCCAGGGTTGAATCTACATCTCCTGCATTAGCAGGCAGATTCTTTCCAACACTGAGTCAAACCCCCCCCCCCCTGAGACGCTTCTCATTGGCTTTTCATTGACGACTAGTCCTATTTAAATTGAGGATATCTCTATCTCTCTAGATTATGTTTATTAATAGCTTGAATAAAACTATTTTTAAATATGATGACTAATTTTTTGTTGAAAATGTGGAGGTTTAATTTTTAATGGGGTTTACATGTAGCTTTTCTCCTTTTACATTCAAATTACTGGGAAAGTTGGTATAGCTTTTTTATAATGTATGTCGAAATGATCATTGTCAAATCACAATATCCTTATTTTTTTTGCCTTTTTGGCTCATCTCTTTTTTGCAAAGAGAATCTTGTTCATGTTAAAATAGATCGCTTCTTGAGGCTCTAATTATGTACAAAAGGAACACACAGCTGTGAATTCATCATTGTTATTGAAACTTCCATGTATTACTTTATAAGTGCACACTTACAGGGTTATTGCCTGCTTACAGACAACATATTTGTCAGTAATCTTGAATTCGATTATGTTTGCCACTGGCGAGGATAAATTTGTAGGTGACTTAGAGATATGAGATATAGATATAAAATTTAAGTTCATTTGTGAATTGATGGTGATAATTCCAGAATTCTTATACATTCTCACTCGCATTGATCAGGAAGAAACCCTTGGTAACAGATTTTCTCGTTCAGCTTTAGGAATGCCCATGAAGATTTTATAAGGAATTCAAAGTATAAAAAAGCGTACATAATGCTGAAGAATTAAGCAAAAGAAAAAAAAAAAGTTTATCTTGAAAATAAAAGTACTTATTATTTTTCTTTTAAAAGATAAGTCCACTAATTAATAATTTTTTTCAAAAAAAAATTTCCCACAACTGAAATTCATTTCATATGGAACAGAATTTGGAAGACTTTTCACTGCTCTATACAAATTTATCATAAAAAAAAAATATGGTCTCTGCTTTTTCAAAAAAATTCATAACATTAAATAATAGTTGCAATTATTAAAATAAATCAATTAAGGGAGAAAAGGTAAATAAATCAATGTTATTTTATTAATCAGTTCCTATATGCCACGCATTTCTGTCAGATAGTTAGATTTCTTATCTTAGACCTCTCAGAGAATGTGTCTGAAAAGTATATAATCATTTCCCTTTAAAGAACATAGGAATTAACGATTCCAGAGATTAAGCAATTAATTGAAGGAAATACACCTATTAATAACCATATTCAAAATCTTATCTGCAAATTCTCTGTTCATTTATTGAGCCAATATTTACTGAGTATCAATAAGAGATATTTTTGGAGTACAACAGGAAAATCAACAGAAGACTGACTACCACTTCCTAGTGGAGTTTAATGAAGAATGCAATGAATAGGGCCTTAGCTGTTGATATCTGTCCAGTGTGGACACACACAAAACCAGTGTGTCTGGTACCTTTATAGATTAGCCTCTTGAGTGTCTTTGGATTTTTTCTGAAATGCGAGAAAGCTATTCCTATGTCTTATCCTGCAATTCTATCTCACAGCTTTTTATTGCATACTCATACCTATCTGCCCCAGTAAGAAGTGAGAGTGAAAATCAACCATCAACACCTATTTGGTCAAACCAAATTATATTCCTGTTTAGTATCTGATTCTTGATTTTGTTTTTGTTTGTTTGGGGTTTTTTTTTTTTTTTTTTTGGTCCTAATCACTATTTCAGTAGAATTCTATTAGAGTAATTTTAGCTATGTGAGTTGTATATAAATCATGTTGTAATTTCATAGATTAAACCTAAGAAGGCATTTAATCTATTTAAAAAGAGGGCTGACCTTTCTTAAGGCAAATTGTGAGAAGAGGCCCGTTTAATTTAGTATAGAGTTTTCCTTTAATTTTTAATGAAATCATTTACAGTGTGACCAAACCTCTGAACAGAAAATGAATGTGGATGAAATCTGAGATTTGTTGGCCAATTCTGCCCTTGGGGAGGAGGAAATCTTTCTATAGTGACAAATCTTAATGGACTGAGCAGGTTTCTGGACCACGGAGAGGGGTTATAGTTAGGCATTCAGGTCAAGATGCTGAGGAGAGCAGAGGCTCTGAACACTGAGGCTCAGAGTGGGGACCGGGGGGGGGGGCAGGCGGTGGTGCCAACCCAATTGACTGATTTGAGGAACTAAATTTAGAGAGGTTAAATTACTGATAGAAGCCACTTGTTACAACCCAGTTTTTTATTGAAATTTAATGTTTTTTTTTTTTTTTTTTGATAAAGCTTTCCTTCTTATGTTTAAAAACAGTATTTTTTTATGTATTCTATTCAATAGTGCCATATTTTAAATAGAAATATAGTGCTTTTATTACCTGTTACCTGTCTCAGGTTACCTTCCTGAGAAAAACATGTATGCCTCCTGAGAAAACCACTATGACGGTCAACATCAGCAGTTAGAAACTGAACATGACACAGTGGACTGGTTCAAAAACTGAAAAAGGAGTCCATCAAGGCTGTATATTGTCACCATGCTTACTTAACTTTTATGTAGAGTACAGAATGCAAAATGCATGTTAAATGAATCAAGCTGAAAAAGTGAAGAGGAGCTCAAGAGCCTCTTGATAAGGGTGAAAGATGAGAGTGAAAGAAGCTGGCTCTAAAAATTCAACATTCAAAAAAAAACTAAGATCATAGCATCTGACGCATCATTTACAGCAAGTATTAGAAGGGGAAAAAAGTGGAAGCAAAAAAAAGAGTGACAGATTTTGTATTTTTGGTCTCCAAAATCATTGTGGTCGGTGACAGCGGCCATGACATTTATAAAGATGCTTGCTGCTTGGCAGGAAAGGGAATATGTGACAATTAGATAGCACATTAAAAAGCAGAGACATTCACTTTGCCGACAGAAGTCCATACAGTCAAAGCTGTGGTTTTTCATTAGCCATGTACCGATGTGAGTGTTAGTCAATAGAAACGGCTGAGTGCTGAAAGAAATTGTTTGCTTTCAAATTGTGGCGATGCAGAAGACTCTTGAGAGTTGCTCTGGGACACGCAAGGAGATCAAATCAGTCAATCCTTAAAGGAATATCACCCTGAATATTCATTGGTAGGGACAAGTACTGAAAGCTGAAATTCTCAATCCTTTGACCATCTGATGTGAAGAAACTGACTCATTGGAATAAGACCCTAATGTTGGAAAGATTGAGGGAAAGAGGAGAGCTAGACAACAGAGGATAGGTGGGTAGACAGCAATCACTGACTCAAACAGAACCATGAGCTTTTAAAAATTATTATTTTAATTGTGAGGATAAATTGCTTTATAATATTGTGATGGTTTTTGCCAGTACAAAGGACATGAAATCTAGCCACATGGTAAACTTAGGGTCCCCCCATTCAGAACTCCACTCCACCTCCCTCCTCACCTACTATCCTCTGGGCTGTCCCACAGCACTGGCTTTGGGTGGAATTGCTTCGCTGCATACACAACCTTGCATTAAGTCATCTATTATTACATTATGATGATTATAAATGTTTCCAAATGTGCTATTCTCTTAAAATCTATCCCACCTTTGACTTCTCTCTCCTCACACGAATCCAAAAAGTCTGTTCTTTACATTCTGTTGTCTCATTTTGACTGCCCTGCATATAAGATCGTCATTACTGTCCATTCTAACGTCACACGATATATGTGTTAATATATAGTATTTGTGTTTCTGACTTACTTCACTCAGTGTAATAGGCTCCAGTCTTTCATCCACCTCTTTAGAACTATAACTCCAATGTTGCTTCTTTTTATAGGCATGAATAATATGCCATTGTGTATATGTACAACTTCCTTATCCATCATCTGCTGATGGACATCTTCGTTGTCTTTCCATGTCCTAGCTTTTGTAAATAGCCCTACAATTGGAGACACTTGGGGTCATGTGTCTCTTTAAATTCTGGTTTCCTCAGGGTGTATGCACAGCAATTGGTATTGCTGGGTTGTAATGGCTGTTTTCTCTATTCCCAATTTTTCAAGGAATCTCCACACTGTTTTCCATTGGAGGCTGTACTAGTTTGCATTCCCACTAACAGTGTAAGAGCGGGCTCCCTTTTCTTCACACCCTCTCCAACATTATTGTTTGTAGACTATTTGATGACGGCCAATTCTGGACCAGCTTGGGAATGATACAGAGACCTCATTGTGGTTTGGGGTTCGCATTTCTCTAGTAATGAGGTGGTGTTGACAAATCTTTTCAATGTGTTTATTTAGCCATCTGTATGGTCTTTCTTTGGAGAAATGTCTGTTTTAGTCCTTTTGCCCACTTTTGATGGGTTAGTTCATTTTTCTGGTATTGAGCTCTTATGTGCATGCTTGTACTATTTTGGAGATTAAATCCTTTTCAGTTGTTTCCATTTGTTATTATTTTCTTCCTATTTCGAAGGCTTTTGTCTTTTCACCTTGTTTATAGCTTCCTTCATTGTGAAGGGAATTATTTAACGTTTAATTATGTCCCTTTTGTTTATTTTTGTTTTTAGTCCCATTCAACTCTAGGAGAGTGGTCATAGAGGATCTTGCCATGATTTATGTAAGTGAGAGTGTATTTGCCTATGTTTTTCCTCGAAGAGTTTTATAGCTTTGGTCTTACATTTAGATGTTTAATCCATTTTGATGTTTATTTTTGTGTATGATGTTAGTAAAGTGTTCTAATTTCATCTTTTGTGTGTTGGTTTGATCAGTTTGTCAGCATCCACTTGTTGAAGAGACTGTCTTTTCTCCCCATTGTATATTTTTGCCTCCTTTGTCAAAGATAATGTATGCCATGGACATTAAAAATTTTAAGCAAAGTTGGGAGATAGTGGAGGACGCATAGCTGAGCCTGTTTGGTCATTGCAGTCCACGGTATTGCTCAAGAGTTGGACATGACATTAATGATACTCGGAACTAACAGCAACAACAAATGATTTTGATTTGGCTTCTTTAATGAGTTTCATTTTGAAAAAATTCTGTATGGTAACTCAGATTTGATGCATTATTGATCCCATTTCTTTGGGTAACTCTGCCCAACAAGGGAACAAAGTTTCATTTTATTCCAATTTATGGATGCTGTTATATATTCATAGAGCAAACCTGGAGAGTGGGTGTTTGCTCCGGTTCACTCAGTTGTATTGACTCTGTGACCCTTTGGGATTGTAGCTTACAGAGCTCTTCTGTTCTAACGGGATTTTTTTTCAGGGAAAGAGAGTACTGAAGACGTTTTGCCCATTTCACTCACCAGGTAATCTTTCTGACCCAGGGATCCCCAGCTAATATGGCATTATCATATTTGTCACTCGCAGGAATCAGAAAAAAACCTGGCACCCTCTGGTGTCTCTGCTGTGTCATTATTTGCTGTAATACTTTAAAACATGAAGATGACTTCTGTGCTTTTTGTCAAGGGAAATATCAAGAAGTTGAAGATGAGCTGCAACAACTGTAGGTGGTTTTATGCAACACTTTTTCAGGTAAACGTGCCTATATTTTTAAAAATTGTAATAAACACATAATGAAACCTACCCTCTTAACAATATTATTAACTATAATCACAGTGTCATACAGCAGAGCTTTAGAACTATTTTCAGTTTGAATGACTGAAACTCTATGTCCACAGAATAGCAACTTGTCAGCCCTCAAGCAACCACTTGAAATGTAATTCTATTTTCTTCTGTGGGTTCCACATTTTACAAACTTTATGTAAGTGGACTCATGACACTATCCTTGCCTATTTTTAATCAGGTTATTTTTTAACTTTTAAAATTATTTTATTGAAGTATTGTTGATGCGCAATATTATTTAAGTTACAGATATGTAATATAGTAATTCACAATTTTAAAAGGTTGTACTCAATTTATAGTTATTATAAAATATTGGCTATATTTCCTGTGTTTTAATAATATATCCTTGTATATATCTTTTGTCCCCTTCTCTTGCGATTGATGATTATCTTCAGTGTTATGTTTGGTTTACTTTGGTGTGTGCATGTGTATCTATTATAGATTTTTTGGTTTATGGTTACCTTGAGTTTCTATACAGCAATATATATCTATTTCTCTATATTATTTATCTACATGATAGTTTTAGTTGCTGATCTCTTCATTTCAAATGCATTTTAAAAACCCTGCATTTGTATTCTCCTCTCCTCATGATTACTGCTTTCATTATCATATTTTACATCTAATTGTTCTGTATACCCTTTAACTGAATTATTGTAGATAGAGAATGCTTTTTACTACTTTTTTTCTGGAACATATTTTTCTGCTACCTCATTTTGCCTTAATTTTTATTTATATTTTTATGTATGTAGTAGGTTAGTCATGTTTCTCAACCTTGAAGGCTTTATGTAGCAGACCTCTATGCATCTCAGCAGTACAGTCTCCTCTCATGACCTAACTATAAGCTTAAGATACCCCTAATAATGTTGTGTGGATCCTTTTGTTGTGACAGAACATACTGGTGCGGCAGCCTGCCTAGACTTCGTTGGCCCCAAGCCCTGTTCATTGCCAAACCCCCCTTGGGTGGCTGGGCTGCTTGGTTAGTGGGGCCTGGTGTCAAGATGGCTAAACTGCGGAACCCCAGGGCCCCCTGCCTCAATGGTGAGTGGAGTCAGGATCCAGAAGATGCGGAAGATGTTGCCCACCCACCCGGCAGGTGAAGCCAAAGTTTTGTGGGTAGTGGCTGAATAACTGGCAGGCAGGAGCTGGGGCCTTAGAGTCTGATTGCTGGTGGGCCTAGGGATCCAAAACCATGATGTCAGATAGCTGGTGGGGGGAACGTTGTTTTTTACTTAAAGTATGTGGATAATGGGAGTTTGGAGTGTTCTGAAGAGTATGTTGGGTGCTAAGGTGTGTGAAGACACACAGGCCCACTTGTCGCGCAGCGTGTGAGCGAGTCTGCCCTGCTATAGGTGGGCTTGGTCCGCGCGCGTGACTTTGTCCACAGTTGTGCGTTTTCTTAGGCATTGCGTACCTGGACTGACTGTGGGTCTGGGGAGATTTGGTCTAGAGGCATGTGGCAGGCTTCCTGGAAGGCAAGGCTAGTCCTGCTACTAGCAGAGTGGAGCTGGGTCCAGGCCTTGCTGGGCAGGGCAGGTTAGAGGCGCTGTGGGCTCCGGAAATCTTTAGTTAAACTGTCTATGATGGGTGAGGCTCTATCTTTGCCAAGTTAGTTGATTGGGCTTGGAGGTTGTCATAGTATGGTGCCTCTAGTTTTTGGAATAATTACACTTAAATTACCTATCTAATCTTAGTTTTCATCTTTCTATCCTTTTACTCTTCCAACGGATGCCCTACTCCACCTCCACTCACTCCCTTGTCCCGGTTAAGAGATCCCAGACACTGTGGGTCCTTTCTTATTCTTATCTATACTTCATTCATTCTCCTCCCAAGTCGGTACTACAGTGACATGCCCATATGACCTCATAATAAATAAAATTTTTAAATTATCCCCCTGAGATTTTGTGTGTATCCTTTAAGAGTGACTTTTTATTTCACCCAGTCCTTTGGAAATTCCCCAAATTAAGCCTTGCTGGCCTTCAAAGTCAGATGCTTTTGAGGTTTATCTTTCCTGGGCAGGACCCCCAGGCTGAGGAGACTGACCTGAGGCTCAGAACTGTCCGGTGGCAGAACCTCTGCAATTATAATTACTCTCTAGTTTGTGGGTCACCCACTGGGGGGTATGGGAGTTGATTATATTACTAGTCTGCCCCTCCTACCTCTATTAAGAGTTGTATTTCCTTCTTTATGTCTTTATTTGTAGATCTTTACTGAAGATAGATGGTTTACAATAATTTTCTCCCATCCCATAAGTTGCTTTTTACTCTGTTGATTTTTCCTTTGCTGTGTACAAGCATTTAATTTGGTATTATCCCGCTTATCTATTTTTGCTTTTGTTTCCAGTGCTTTTGGTGGTATCCAAGAAATGGTTGCCCAGATATAGCTCTTTCAGTATTTTTCTTACCTTAGTTTACAGTTTCAGGTCTTGTGTTTAAGCCTTTAATCTATATTGAGTAGTATAAGACAGGGGTTTCCAATATTCATTCTTTTGCCTATGGAGTCTAGTTTTTGGCTGAGTCTCTATTTATTGAGAGAATATTATTTCTTCATTATTAGCTTTTGGCTATAGCACGACTCAACTCATGTTAGCTATGAGAGAGTATGAAAGCCCCCGCCTTTCACAAGGAAGTTGCAAGGTTGTACCAGTGCTCTGAATATGTGCTAGTGCTATGGAGGTGGAAAGAAAAAGTCCCTAAGGGGGTAGCCTGTCAAAAGCTAAAATATTGGTGTAAGCTCCATCACTTAATGTTCCCCTCTGATAAGAAGTGGGGAGATTCTCTCCCTGTTGCTAAGCTATGGCAGCTTTGGGAATGGTCTGTATGGGAAGAGAGGAAATGAGCCAAGATAGTGTGTTCAGGCTCTCTTGCTCCATGTTTTGTAAATAATGACCATGTAACAGCTGAGATCATTTATAGCAATGCACATGCCATCACAAGATTCTCTCTTGATCACAGTTTGTGTGTGGTACACTTGTATAAATGGGCTTACACCGTGGCTCAGCAGTAGGAGTCCTGCTTGCAATGCAAGAGACTGTGGAGATGTGGGTTCGATACCCTGGGTGCAGGGGACGGGAGATCCCACTGGAGGAAGAAATGGCAACCCACACCAGTATCCTGGCATGGAAACTCCCTCACAGTGACACAAGAGGCTGGTGGGCAACAGTCCATGGGCGTCTTAGAGTAGGACAAGACTGGCATATCTGAGCACAACACACCTGTGGCAGCTTCACCTGGAGAAAGCCCTGAAGGGATGTATCGCGATTATGTTTGTGTTAATGTTTGTCTGCTACAAACTGCCATGCCAGCCATGAGAGAAATAAATGTGTCCTGCAGTTCCTATGGCTCCTCCCAACTTATCCACAGCCTCTTCAGCTCAAGCCTTGCCTACTCTGGCTTCAGTGACCAGCGGCACACAGTGAGATATAGTGAGACAATCTGGTGTCACAAACGAACAGGATCAAGCAATATAACCCTAATGCGCATAAGTCGGCACGGTACCCAGCAGGTAGAAAACGCCTGAGGTCTCCATTGGTATGGAGAAAGTCAGTGGCCTTGACCATACAGCATGGTGGTACCATGTGGCCACGGTACCTCTCACAGGTGAACTCCAGTGGAAGCTGGAAGTCAGTGGACAGGTCACCAGATTAGCATTGAAAAGGCTGTTATAGGTGGTGAGTTCCCATTTGCTGAACAAGGTGGCATAGACTGTTGCTGGCACCATGGGGTGCATTTTCCTGACTGCCCTGAAGGCAAATATGGCTAGTGCTCTCCATCCGATGCCACACCAGCATGTAATGTGCAGAGCGCCTCTGGGGAAAACATAGAGTCAATGAATATTGAATATTAGAGCAAGAAACCCCATGGCCTGAAGAGAGCCAGGCATCTCTGACACTGAGTTGGTAAGTGACAGTGAAACATGAACATTTATTGAGACAGTGTTTACCTGCTTGTTGCAGCAAGAGCCCATCGTACAGACGAAAGTGAAAAAATGGGCAGCCTAAGGCGGAGGAGGGGACCAAAGTTCCCCGCACCCACTCCGCTCCCGCCCCCCCGCCACGGCCATATTGTGACATGGGTACAAATACATCTCTCCCCCCTCAGATATAACACCATACACATCCGAAAAAGAAGATAAAACGAAACGTCAATAAAAATTAAGAAGTACCAAAATTAGAAGATCTCAATCTGTTCGATAATGGCAGCTTTTCAGCCCCCGCAAGGGGAAACTTTGGCAAGCTTTGGCATTTTGTGACTCATAGGGACACAGTGTTGGGCAACAAGACATCTCTGTGCGAGGGTTGGCCGACCTTTCTGAGGGAAGCAGTCAGATGGCACATGAGACACCCTTTGAAAGTATGAAGAACCCCAAGGGGACAAAGCTGGAAGGGGTCCCATCCAGGTTATGCAGATCAGATTGCAATACGGGGGCTGATTTGTGTGAAGGTATTCTGCAAAGACTGTGTACTATATTGAAAATAGTACGGTAAGGCTGTGTTCTGTGATATAGATTTAATAGGATCGTGTACCGTAAAAGGCTGTGTCCTGTTACATAGGCTTAGAACAATATACTATAAAGGCTCTGTCCTGTGATGTAGGTTT
>JAJLRB010002766.1:0-13052 GCA_020976825.1 Odocoileus hemionus | reverse complement strand
TCAGGCAGAAATCAAGAAAAAAACACAAACAAAAGTTTTTTCTTATCGAGTGTAAAAGAAGATATGAAAAACCTAACCTTAATGGAGTCAAGTGTTGATGTACTTCATTCCCTGGAGGAAGTAGTGCTGAAATCCATTGGAAACGAACGGTAAAACATTATCAACTATTCCGTAAGTAAGAAGGACCAGAGGTTTGCCTCTCTTGGAAATGAGTGAGGAGGGCCGGTTTTGCTATTACACCCCACACACAACCCCATCACCCCCTCCCCCAACCCCCTTCCCTCATCTAAGCCCCCCAGGGCCCCCGCCCAGGACAAAGAAAAGAAAAGAAAAAGGACGGGAAAGGAAAACGCTTCTTGCTGGTTGCGCATAATGATTAGGAACTAGGAAGGTTCTAGAAGTGGTGAAAGGGAGAAAGGTGCATCTGTAAGCTGATGAACTGTGTTGTGCCTGTGATGCTCGAGAAAGGACTGGTTGGAAGTCACGAAAAGAAAGCCTAGCAGAGGATGGTTTCGATCCATCGACCTCTGGGTTATGGGCCCAGCACGCTCCCGCTGCGCCACTCTGCTGACAGGTGGCCTAACTAGGCTGCTCTTTCCCTACCATGAGTACCATGAGCAACGTACCATTTCCTTGTACAGATAACTTTGGGTTTGCTTATAAAATCGGAAGAATAAACCTCCCAGCAATAAGAAGATCAAACTTCTACGACTTATTGTACGTGTAAAGACTCAAATCACTTTCAGAACTATTGTCCTAGGCAAGAAAGAAAAAAAACAAGTCTTACCATAGGATATGCTATATGACTCACCTTCTGCGAAATTCAAGAGCAGGCACTTTACCTGGCGCTAGAAATCAGACAGCTATGAGCTTGCAGGAGGCAATATTGACTGGCGAGGGGGCATAAGGCGATTTTCTGGACTAATTGGCATGTCCCGAGCCTCGAGCTGGGCGGTGGTCACGTGGGAGTAGTATACCTCGGTTAAGTTCATCCAGCTCAATTTACACGTAAGCTCTTTACATTTTAAAATATCCTGTAATAAACTGTTGGGGAAAGGGTCCCACAGAGATGTAATAACCTAAAGGAAAGGAGAACTTGGGGGTGGGGGGGAGGGGACTAGAGGCATCAAGGGACTGAGAGGGGTGGCTCCGGTGGACTCAGGTGCTGGGCGGGTCCCACTGGTTGGTCCATCCAGTCCCAGCCTCTGAGGCTCTGCCAAGTGGCAATCATCACCCGGCCACCAAGGAGGACGACCAGAATTGACTAGGGGGGAGGCACCGGTGCAGCAGGTATGTGTTCCGATGCCCTGCGGGTGACAGCCAGGCGGTGACGAGAAAAGAGTGTGCGGATCGCCCATCTTCCAAGGCTCCCGCTCCCTCATCAGAAGACGCCCACCTTCAGCTTGCGGGCCTGCCACAGATCAGAATGCCCGTTTTGGTGACGTCAGCCCCTCGGCACTCCTGGACTCAGGCCCTGCTCTCCCAGAGGAGCCCTCCTCTCCCACAACCAGCCCTGGCGCACACACACACACACACACACACTGACACACTCACACTGGTACGCCGGAGAAGACCATGTGACCGGCGCTGGGGCCTGTAGCCTGAACCCTTCACATAGGTTGACCCAGCTGCACCCTGGGGCCCGGGCCCGATATCTGCACACACTGCTTGCCACAAGCAGCAGGAGGCCCCATGTTTCTCAGAAGGGCGATGCCAACTGCCCCTGGGACAGGCCGCTGCACTAACCAACCTGCCCCTCTCTGCTCCCTGCAGCCTGCAACCCCAGAGCACAAACCCACAAACCAAAGAGGCCTCAGCTTCCCCCTCTTCTCCTCCAAAGAGTGGAAAGGCCTGTTTCCAGCCAAGACAAAAATCACAAGGATCAGACGCATCCTCCTGCCTCAAAGAACCAGAACCTGGCAAAACAGATCAGAAACACTTTTCCAGACACCAAACATCAGGCAAAGAAGGATGGTAAATCCCGGACAGAAAAGAAATGAATGAGCGATTTTTGCTGGGAACTGACGTGAGATCTCGGATTGCACCCGAGTTTTTACTGCCTTGAGAGAGTTTCCAGGCCCCAGTGCAGGCAGAGGCTGGTGAATTCTCTGAGTTGAAGTGTAGGGGCGGATAAAGTCCAGGAGACCAAGACAGCTGGAGACGGCAGGACAGAGCACCGGAAAGGAGAGAGCCGGGAGAAGAGGAAACTCCAGGAAGCTCTCCACATGGACCTTAACACTGGTCAGCGCACACAGGTAGGGAAACTACACAAGGCTGGGGGAAAGAGCCCCACAGTGATCAGAGAAGTGAACCATGATACTGAATTGTCCTTTGAAGTCAGAAGCAATCATGGGAGATGCACGGCTGTCAACTTATGACAGGAGTCCAGATTTCATTCCTGGCCTCAAAAAAAAAAAAAAAAAAAAAAAAAAGTCAGTCTTGTGGTCTTGTGTTTCTTGTTCAAAGTGGACAAAGTGTGAGCCACAACTAGAGAAAGCCTATGTGCAGCAACAAAAGACCCAGTACCGCCAAAAGTAAATAAATTTTAAAAAATCATATCAAATTGATACAAAAGATTTGGAATAAGTAATTTTATTCTCATCAGCATTAAACTTATGGTTACCAAGGGGTAAGGAGGAGAGGGATAAATTGGGAGACTGAATTTTACATATACATACTACTATATATAAAATAGATAATAAGGACCTACTGTATAGCACAGGGACCTCTAATCAATATTCTAGAATGAGCTATATAGGAAAATAATCTAAAAAAGAGTAGATACATATATAACTGATCCACTTTGCTGTACACCTGAAATTAACCCAACATTGTAAATTAACTATAATAAAAATTTTTTTCTTTCAAAAAAAAAAAAAGTGGACAAAGTGCTCCAGACATGTAGGGAGAGGAAGTATTCTGAATCAATCCACCACCTTGGGCAGTCTCTTTCCATGTCTCTGAAGACCCTTTAAGATAAACTGACAGTCAGTTTATCTTAAAGGGTCTTCAGAGACATGGAAAGAACAACCTTTTCAGAATGCCTCCTTACTTTGTATCTCTTGAGGATTTGAGAAAGGGTGTTGATTGAGCAACTACTTTGGAAAGACAATTTAAAATCCAATACGCTTTTGACAAAAGGTTGCCAGGAATCTTTCCACTGCCCCCGCCCCCACCTCCCACCAAATTGTTCGCGTTAGGCCACCATCTGACCCTGCCCGGCTCTCTGTCCTCATCCATTGGTCCCAGAGGAAAGAGAACCCCGCCTGCCTGGAAAAATGTTGGGCTTGTGGTAAGTGGAGAGCTAAACTGGACAACGAGTGGGTAAAAGGTATGTGAGGGTGGTGGATTTGGAAACCACGTTGGAGGACTCTGTCTTCTTACCTGTCTCCTGGGAAACCCGTCTGTGGGTCAAGAAGCAACAGTTAGAACTGGATGTGGAACAAGGGACTGGTTCAAAATTGGGAAAGGCATAGGGCAAAGCCCTGCTTATTAAACTTCTATGCAGGGTACGTCATGTGAAATGCCAGGCTGGATGAATCACAAGCTGGAATCAAGATTGCCAGGAGAGCTATCAACAACCTCAGATAGGCAGATGATAGCACTCTGATGGCAGAAGGCGAAGAGGAACTGAAGAGCCTCTTGATGAGGGTGAAAGAGGAGAGTGAAAAAGCTGGCTTAAACCTCAACATTCAGAAAACTAAGATCATGGCATCCGGTCCCATCATTTCATGGCAAACAGAAGGAGAAAACTCCAAAATCAATGCGGACGGTGACCGCAGCCACGAGATTAAAAGACGCTGGCTCCTTGGAAGAAAAAGCTATGACCAACCTAGACGGCGTATATTAAAAAGCGGAGATGTAACTTTGCCGACAAAGGACCGTACAGTCAAAGCTATGGGTTCTGCCCGTAGTCATGGACGGATGTGAGAGCTGGACCATAAAGAAGGCTGAGCGCAAAAGAATTCGTGCTGGAGAAGACTTGAGAGTTCTTTGGACTGCAAGGAGATCAAAGCAGTCAATCCTAAAGGAAACCCACCCCGAGTATTCATTGGAAGGACTGTCGCTGAAGCTGAAGCTCAAACACTTTGGCCACCCGATGCGAAGAGCCAACCCACTGGAAAAGACTGAAGGCGTCAAAAGCAAAGGCGTCGAAAGGACGACGTGGTTAGCCAGCATCCTCCAGGAGACAGTGGAGGGCTGATGAGGTTGGCGTCCCGACGGAACAGCCACAACCGCAAGGGGACTCTCCGCACGATCTTCGGGACCGTGTAGTTGCCTCGGAAAACAATTGGCAGCCTCAAACAGGACAGTGGCCCGTACGGGGATCGAACCCGCGACCTTGGCGTTATTAGCACCACGCTCTAACCAACTGAGCTAACCGGCCTCTGTCTACGCAAGCTCTCCTCTCTCCTTCCTTTCCTCTTAACGCCTCTTCCTCCCCGCATCCCCCTCCAAAGTGTCAAGTTCCAACTGACACTTACTGTTGCTTCTCTTAAGAGAGTTTCGTCATTGTCGTTGCCTTCCATCCTTAGTCAAAAGAATGAGACGCTGAGACGCTTTCTCGGAGAAGAAAACCAAAGGAAAAGAAGGCACAATTGGTTTTCGGTCGTATTCCTTGACGTGAACGAGGAAAACCGAAGGTTTTCGGAGGAAGCTGCGGCCTACGGCCGGGGAATCCATGGAAGAATTTGCTGTTTTTTGTGTAAAAGGCTCGCAGAAAGCGCCTTAAGCTGGGCTTGAGTGCAGGCTCTGCCGTACGAGATGGGATACGGTGTCTGAAGACGAGTCCGACGGGTCGGATCGTCGGTAGTTCCCCCAGGTTTACCGGTGAGGCTCGGTGGAGTTCGGAAGCCTCCTCCTCCACCGAGTTTCTCGGAAGTTTCCTGCTGCTGCTGCTGCAGCTGCTGCGGCTAAGTCGCTTCAGTCGTGTCCGACTCTGTGCGACCCCACAGACGGCAGCCCACCAGGCTCCCCCGTCCCTGGGATTCTCCAGGCAAGAACACTGGAGTGGGTTACCATTTCCCTCTCCAGCGCACGAAAATGAAAAGTGAAAGTGAAGTCGCTCAGTCGTGTCCGACTCTTAGCGACCTCATCGACTGCAGCCTACCAGGTTCCTCCGCCCATGGGATTTTCCAGGCAAGAGTACTGGAGTGGGGTGCCACTGCCTTCTCCGGGAAGTTTCCTGAGAACGGTTCAAAATGTCAACCCCGAAGCACGTCTCCTGTTTCCGCCCGGTTTCGAACCGGGGACCTTTCGCGTGTGAGGCGAACGTGATAACCACTACACTACGGAAACTGGCTTCCTCTCTGCCTACTCATTTTCTTCCACCCTCCAATGGTGTCCAATGGAGAAGGAAACGGCAACCCACTCCAGTATTCTTGCCCGGAGAATCCCATGGAGGGAGGAGCCTGGTAGGCTACAGTCCACGGGGTCACAAAGGCCCGGCTAGCCCAAGCTGGCCACACCGAATCGGTTTTCTCTTTCAGGAAATGAGCGACGTTAGTGCGCCCTCCTATCACGACCAACAATGCTCCAGTCAATGAGTCACACTAAGCAAATACTACCTCTAAGCGAAGAATTCCTTGCCAGAGGCAGAGCAGACGTTGTAGGCAGCGTCCGGGTACGGTAGACGTCGGGAAACTGCTCGATTTTGTCTTGTGTGGGTTTGTGTGACCTTAGGAAGTTCTGTGACCACCATCTCTCGAGTGCCAGAAAAGGATTGCAATGACTGAAGTTGATTCAGTGATCCTGGTTGAAAAGTAAGCGAGATTCAGTGTCCTCGAAGTCTAGCAGCTGCCCATTCTGTGACGGGCAGTGTTTGGCTGATAGAAACCGAGGGGCGGAGAGGGGCAAATGCCCACTGGTCTGCCAGGCAGTCCTTACTTGTCCCCTCTGACCTCAATTCTGCGCCAGGTGAGCACAAATCAACCAGAGTCAGACTAGAATTGCTGTGGTCGGTAACATCCTCAAGGCACTAACACCGCTGTTGTAGATATCATCAGGAACATCCAAAGTCAGTTTGTTTCTCCGGGGCGAGCAGAGCTAACGAATCTCCGAGCCATGGACTACCTGGGCAGAGAATGGCCAACCGGAAACATCCTGAATCCTGAAATGTCAAGAGTCGGTGATCGGTCCCAGATTCTTTGGTCTTCCGCTTAAAACAAACAGAGAGACAAACAGACAAACAACAACAACAACAAACACCGCTAACTGACAGACCAAGAGGGAGTGGACGTGAGGCTCGTCTCCCGCTCCCCCGCTTGGCGCCCTTTGGTCCAAAGGGCTGCTGTCCGAGTTGGGCTTTGTATGCAGAGGTCGCAGCAGGTGTTTTTGTTTGGGTTCCGCGTGGAACAGCCCTCTGAGGACCACGAAAAAGTTGTTTAACCACGGCAAGTAGAGGCCTTAAGACGTAGCAAGAGGCTTGCCCGTGGCCGGTTAGCTCAGCTGGTTAGAGCGTGGTGCTAATAACGCCAAGGTCGCGGGTTCGATCCCCGTACGGGCCAAGGGGACTTTTTGCTCCTTACCACTCAAGGTGTTACCCGTTTGAACCCTGGACTTTGTATGTAACTTACTAAATTAAAAAAAAAAAAAAAAAAACAAAAAAACAAAAACAAACACCAAAACACTAGAGTGTTACTCCTCCCTTTTGGAACTGTCCTACCAGCACTCTTCTGGAAGTCAGGGTGCAGGGCCAGCTCCGATATCCGGTGCGCATCAGCCTGGACCTTCTTGGATTTAACATTTCCTCAATCAACGCCACTCTTCTTTCTATTCGGAAGGGGGGAGGGGGGTGGTGAAGGGTAACCCAGTGGGAATAAGGTGTGAAGAAACCTGCCGAGCCTTTTCCCTTCTTACTTTCTTTCTCTTTCTTGTTCCCCATCCTCCTCTTCTTTTTTCTTAAAGCCTCTTTGATGTGCAACTCAGTGCAGGTGTCCCTGTGTGGTCCTTTCTCCGTATTTGCTGTGGAGATGGAAACCAGAAAATGCTTGATTGTGGATGTTCCAGTGATCGCCTTTGGAGGGTCCTCCGGACTCCCCACAAGATGTAGGATGGCCCCACGGGGTAACAAGAAGCAAGGCTGAGCGAGCTTTTCGTAGCGCTGGTGAGCCGCCAAAGCTTGAGGAGTTTGGGCGTGGTTCAAGTGCAGGAAGATGAAGATGATGAGTTGTCAAAAAGGTTTCGAGCCAGCCAGGAGTCGAACCTAGAATCTTCTGATCCGTAGTCAGACGCGTTATCCATTGCGCCACTGGCCCCTTGCGACAGGAAGGCTTAGGCATGTCTGTGTCAGCGAGGCCTCCGAAGTCGCTGGTTCTGCTATGAAGACAGAATAACCCCGAAACTGACGACTCGCACCGATTCACTTCATTTAGGGTTAGTGTATGTACTACAACGTTGTTTTCCATGTCTACATTTGGATTACAAGCAAATCTAACCCTTAGAACATTCCACACATGCTAGAAAGAAGTCACTCCTTGAAAGCAAGTTTTCTGCTGTGAGTGCTCCTGGTTAATTTCTGCTCTCTGTCAATCTGCTGTGCTTCCCCTTCTCATCTATTCTACACATCTTTGGGGCCCTGATGATGTGTCTGCGGATGGTTACTGACTGCCCTGTATTCTCCTCAACTAAGTGTTATACAATAAAGTACATTTATTTGGTTTGGAAGTGCATTTGGCCGTAAGAACCACATTCTTCTCCTCTTAGCGTTAAAAGAGTAATTAATACTCCCTAAGAGGAGAACCGTGGCCAAATTCTATGATAAATCATGCATCGGATAAAAGCATGCAGAAGTCAATGGTAAAGGCAAAAAAAAGAGCAAGAAGGCAGGAAAGGTATACTCAAAGGTGCAGAAATCACATTAGGCAGAGACTGCTGGGAGATGATTGAACAGGAGATGATTGAACACCACATAAAACGCTTTTCTCACCCCAGCATTGCCATCTTTTGCCTAACTGGCCTTTGCGATAAAAGACAGGTGTACAGAAACTGACAGAAATGTGAAGATTTATGCAGAAAGCTTTGGGAAGTTTTATCTGAAGGAGTGATGATGGAGGGCAAGTTTCGAGGTTGAGGAGATAGTAACTAGGAACAGAGGTGGAACAAATAGCATATTCACAAATCTCTGGGAAATAAGAGGACAGGGTGGTGGGCAGAGAGGGGGGCAGTGAAGTGTGAAATGAAGCTGGAGACATAGGAGAGGCCATGGAGAGGATTTCAGGGCGTAAGCTTAAGGGTCATGTCATGAAACAGGTCTCAGATGTTCAGGTGGTAGGCGACCCTTTCAGAAACACTGCTTTCTGCCTTTCATCCATTCGTCCCTCTCAACGTTCACAGAATCTGAGATCTAGTCTCATCTAATCTGAGTAAAAGTCAGCTAAAATTTCCCCCAAATGTGCGGAGAGAAGGAAGAAGATGCAAATAGCGGAGAAACCTCCCAGGCATTCAAACCACGCAGCCCCCTTTAGCCCGCAGCGGGCAACAGCGGTGGTCCCCGTGGACAGCCCGGCCAACCCGCCCGACTCCCTCAGTTGGAATTTCAGGGATCTGCCACCCCCAAGGGCTGAACTGCACTGGCGCAGAGGCAATGGGAGTTCAGACATGGAGGTATCACTTCCCTTAACGGGAGAGGCCCCGTTCTGCAGTCTGTACTCTGGTGTCAAGGGAAATAATCAACAAGCAGTCTATACCGGGAACAGAAGAAAAAGTGTGAATCAAGCCAAACTAAGGACGATAGCCCTGTGTGAGTGTCTGTCGCTAATTCCGAAGAACGGCTCCGGGGAAACACGGTGTTCAGCAGTTTTATACCTTGTCTACTTATATAGATTGATTATATATATTTATATGAGGTTGACTACTAGTCTTTGCAGCCAAAGATGGAGAAGCTCTATACAGTCAGCAAACACAAGATTGGGAGCTGACTGTGCTCAGATCATGAACTCCTTATTGCACTATTCAGACTTAAATTGAAGAAAAGTAAGGAAACTCATTAGGCCATTCAGGTATGACCTAAATCATATCCCTTATGATTATACAATGGAAGTGGACAAATACATTCAAGGGATTAGAATCTGATCGACAGAGTGCCTGAAGAACTAGAGGTTCTTGACAAGGTTCAATGTCAAGAACGGAGGTTTCTACCATTGGACGGGAGGCAGTGATCAAACCATCCCCAAGAAAAAGAAATGTAAAAAAAAAAGCAGAATGGTTGTCTGCGGAGGCCTTACAAATAGCTGAGGAAAAAGAAGAGAACTGAAAGGCAAAGGAGAAAAGGAAAGATATACCGACTTGAATGCAGAGCTCCAAAGAATAGCAAGGAGAAGATAAGAAAGCCTTCCTCAGTGATCAATGCAAAGAAATAGAAGAAAAACAATAGAATGGGAAAGGCTAGAGCGGAGTTCGAGTCAAGAAAATTCTAGAGATAACAAGGGAACATTTCATGCAAAGATGGGCACAATACAGGACAGAAATGGTATGGACCTAACAGAAGCAGAAGGTATTAAGAAGAGGTGCCAAAAATGCACAGAAGAACTATACAAAAAAAAAGATCTTCACGAGCCAGATAATCACGATGGTGTGATCACTCACCTAGAACCAGACATCCTGGAATGGAAGTCAAGCGGGGCTTAGGAAGTATCACTATGAACAAAAGCTAGTGGAGGTGATGAGAATTCCAACTGAGCTATTTCAAATCCTGAAAGATGATGCTGTGAAAGTGAAAGTGCTGCACCCCATAGCCAGCAAATGTGGAAATCTCAGCAGAGGCCACAGGACTGGAAAAAATGTCAGTTTTTCAATTCCCAAAATCCCAAAGAAAGGCAATGCCAAAGAACGTTCAAACTACCACAC
The DNA here is from genome assembly GCA_020976825.1 of Odocoileus hemionus. Lineage (NCBI taxonomy): Eukaryota > Metazoa > Chordata > Mammalia > Artiodactyla > Cervidae > Odocoileus > Odocoileus hemionus. The sequence continues at coordinate 3,206 of JAJLRB010002766.1, read as the reverse complement.
AGTTGCACTCATTCTCACACGCTAGCAACGTAATGCTAAAATTCTCCAAGCTAGGCTTCAACAGGAATGTGAACCATGAACTTCCAGATGTTCAAAACTGGATTTAGAAAAGGCAGAGGAACCAGAGGTCAAATTGTCACATCTGTTGGATCATCGAAAAAGAAAGCCAGCAAGAGAATTCCAGAAAAACATCTACTTCTCTGCTGTTGATTGACTACCGCCGAAAGCCTTTTGGACTGTGTGGATCATCACAAGAAACTGTGGAAAATTCCTCAAGAGATGGGAATACCAGACCACTGACCTGCCTCCTTGAGGAAACCTGTATTGCAGGTCAAGAAGCAACAGTTAGAACTGGGGGCATGGAAAAAACAGAGTGGTTCCACAAATCGGGACTGGTTTGAATATAAAAAAACAAGGCCGTGTATTGTCAAGGCCGTGTATCCCCTTGCTTATATTAGTCTTACGCAGAGTACAGGAGCATGCGAAGTACATCACTGCGAATACGCACGGCTGGATGAAGCACACGCGCTGGAATCAGGATTGCAGGGGGAAATATCAATAACCTCAGAATCTGATGCAGATGACACCCTTGGACCCTTATGGCAGAAAACGCGAAGAAGAACTAAAGAGCCTCTTGATGATGAAAGTGAAGACAAACGGAGAGTGAAGAACAGTTGGCTTAAAACAAACCTCAACATTCAAAAAAACTAAGTTCATGGCATCTGTTCCCCCCATCACTTAATGGCAAAGTAGATGGGAAACAATGGAAACAGTGAGGAGGGGGCCTCACTCTCATTTTTGGGGGGTCTCCAAAATCACATGCAGATGGGCCGAATTGCTGACTGCAGCCGGGGTATGAAATATAAGTAAAGATGCTTTGCTTTCCTGGTGAGGAATAAAGAAAAGCTTATTCTAAATTGACCACCACTCCAATGACCCAGTGCTGTAGACAGCATATTTAAAAGCATAGAAGACAATACAATTTTTGCTGACAAAGTTCCGCCTAGTGTCAAAGCTATGGTTTTTCAGTTCCCGAAGTAGTCGTGTATGGATGTGAGAGGAGAGACTGGTCTCTAAAGAAAGCTGGGCGTACCAAAGAACTGATGCTTGATGGAAGGGGTGAAGACTGTGGTGGTGTTGGAGAGAAGACTCTCTCTCGAGAGTCCCCTTGACTCCAAGAAGTTCCAACCAGTCTATCCTAAAGGAAATCAATCCCTGAACATTCATTGGAAGGACTGGATGCTGAAAGCTGAAGCTCCAATATTTTGGCCACCTGATGTGAAAGAACTGACTCGTTGGAAAAGAACCTGATGCTGGTGGTACAACTGTGAAGGCAGGAGGCGAAGGGGACGACACAGAGGATGAGAGGATGGTGGTTGGATGAATAACCGACTCGAATGGACATGACTTTGGGCAAGCTCCAGGAGTTGGTGATGGACAGGGAAGCCCGGCGGTGCGTGCTGCAGTTTCATGGGGTGGCAAAGAGTTGGACTCGACTGGAGCAAAGCGTGAACTGAAACTGATGATCCTTGGTCAGAACAAAAAAACATCAAAAGTGAAATGGCACATTCCTTAAAGTTTTCCAAAAACAAAAAAAAAAATAAGTGGGGGGGCAGATCAGCCAGTACACATCAATCAGTCTGGCCCAGGTACGCTGGGAAAGTACTACTAGTGGTCACCTCTCAGGGAGGAAAGCATTTAAGCTTTACCTTTTAAACAGACTCCCCCCCCCACCCCATTCATTATAGCATGAACACATGTAAGCTAGAATGACTTCCCCATACCTCAACATGTGACCCATTTCTTTCAGAACCATCAAGTAGAAATACAGATTTTATTTTCTCAGGCTCCAAAATCACCGTGGATGATGACTGCAGACACAAAATTAAAAGACGCTTGCTCCTTGGAAGAAAGCGCTATGAGATACCGAGACAGCTACATTAAAAGGCTCAGAGACAGCATTTGCCAACGAAGATCCCTCTGGTGAAAGCTATGGTTTTTCCAGCAGTCTTTTAGGGATGAGAGAGTTGGACCATAAAGAGGGCTGACTTTGGAACTGTGGTGCTGGAGAATGCCTCCTGAGGGTCCCTTGGACTGCAGGGAGATCAAAGCGCCAGTCAATCCTAAAGGAAATCAACCTTGAATATTCATTGGAAGGCACTGATGCTGAAGCTGAAGCTCGAATGTTTGGCCACCTGATGTGAAAGAGCCGGACTCACTGGAAAAGACCCTGATGCATGGGAAAGAGTTGAGGCCAGGAGGAGAGCGGGCGACAGAAGATGAGATGGTTGGATGGCATTCATCGACACAGCGGACATGAATTTGAACAAACTCTGGCAGATAGTGAAGGACAGGTAAACCCCTGGCGTGCTGCTGCTGCAATCCGTGGGGTTCCAAAGAGTGGGAAAATATACCGTGTGCGGTATTTTCCGTGGTTGTTAAATTTAAAAAGTCTGTGCCTAAAACACAGGCGGCACCGGGTCAACATACCATTAAAACATTTCCCCCCCCTATCCTTTCATCACTTCTGATCGAAAGCCCTCACACAGCCGGGCCAATCCATGAGAGCGCTGTTCATGGTCCTGACTCCGGGAATAGTTATGGTCTCCCGGGGCGACGACGCGGACCGGTCTCCGCCTGGGGGGGACGGTGTGGTTGGTGTTGGGGGGCGGGGGGTCGCGCGCTTCCTGTAGATCTCGCGGCCGGGTCCCCGAACCGTGGACACCCGAGAAGAGCCGCTGCTGGCCCAGATACCCTGCCTGCGAGGGCCCCCAGGCCCCGTTCCGTGTATAGTCTGTCCCACAGCCTTGTCTCGAAACACACACGCAGACAGACGCACCTCCGCTCCATGTCCGATCTCAGCCCGGACCGTTCTGTGCCTAAATGGAAACCGTCCATTTGAACCCGGGCGGAAGCGACGGGTCTGATGCGACGGAAGGACACCCCGCGGCAGGATGTGAACGCGTCCTCCCAGGCAAGCCTCGGGTGGGTGGGTAGTTGGGTCGGCTGCAGACGAAACGCGTGCTGCGGGGCTACCGGGAATAAGTCGGCGTCGACCGCGTGGTGAAACATTTGCGCAGAGATCCGGATCAGGCGGACCTACGCGAATTATTCCCTGAGGGTACTGGTGGGGATCCGCAGGCGGACCCGGGGAACTGGAGAAAAAGGAAAGGACAGTGAGATTAAGCAACGGTCTCCACCGACAC
>JAJLRB010002765.1:0-13053 GCA_020976825.1 Odocoileus hemionus | reverse complement strand
CAAATTGCCACATCCATGGATCATACAAAAAGCAAGGGAATTTAAAAAAAACATACAAAATCGTCAGGCTTCACTGTGAGTATGCTTAAAAAAGCTTGACTGTGTGGTCACATTGCCAAACCAGTGGAAAACTCTTAAAGAGATGAGAACTATCAACAACCATTTATAACCTGTATCTTTCTGAAAACCTTTGCATGCAGGACAAGAAGCAATATTTATTACTCACGTGGACAAGGGACTCTACAGGACTAGGTATTCCAAAATTGGGAAAAGAGTATACGGCAAAGGCTTGTCCATTATATGATACCAACCGCAGCTCATTTATCTGATATTAAGAAGGTACATCATGAACAAAATGCTGGGCCGAAGGAAGCCAGAAAAAGGAATCCAAGATATACCTTGGAAAGAAACTATCAATAACCTCGATATATGCAGATGACACCCACCCTTATGGCCAGAAAGCGAAAGTAAGAACTAAAGATTCCTCTTGATGAAATGAAAGAGGAGAGTGAAAAGTTAGGCTTAAAATTCAACATTCAAAAAACTAAGATCATGGTCATCTGCGTCCCATCACTTCAGGGCAAATAGAAGGGGAAACATGTAGGAAAACAGTGGACAGATTTATTTTTGGAGGGGCTCCAAATCACTGCAGACTGGTGACTGACAGCCATGGAAATATAAAAAGATGCTTGCCTCTTGGAAGAAAAAGCTATGACAAACCTAGATAGCATGATTAAAAGTGCAGGAGACGGTCATCACTATTACCGACAAAGGGTCGTCATGTATAGCTCAAAGCTTTGGTTTTTCCAGGTAGTCATGTATGGATGTGAGAGTTGAACTATAAGAAAGCTGAAATGCACAAAAGAATCTGATGCTTTTGAAATTCTGCCAGTGTTGGAGAAGACTGCCTTGAGAGTCCTTGAACTGTCAAGGAGATCGCAATGACAGTTCCATCCTAAAGGAAATCAGTCCTGAATATTCATTGGAAGGACTGATGCTGAAGCAGTGGAAACTCCAATACTTTGGCGGGCTACCTGATGGGAAGAGTCTGACTTCATTGGAAAAGACCCTGATGTGTTGGGAAAAGATTGAATGTGCACAGAGGAGAAGGGGGCCATGACAGAGGATGAGATGGTTGGATGGCATCACTGACTCTGATGGACATGAGTATGAGCAAACTCCCAGGAGATGAGTGGAGGACAGGAGTAAGTCCTGGTGGTGCTGCAGTTTCATGGGGGATTGTCAGAGTCGGACACAGACTGTAGCCACTAAATCAATAAACAACATAATCGCAATATCCTCTTACAAACCGTATATGTTTTAAGGTGTACACATAACGATTTGAACTTACGATACATCATGAAATGATGACCTACAATAAGTTAAGGGTGAAACAAACCACCATCTCAAACAGATACAAAATAAATAGAAAAACATTTTCCCTTGTGATGAGAATGCCTTAGGAATTGCTCTCTAACAACCTGACATGAAAGCTGTGTAAAAGTGAATGAAAGTGAAAAGTCGCTCAGGAGAAATCGTTGTCCTACCATTTGCAACCTCATGGACTATATATTAAGAGTATACAAGCAGTGTCAATTATGCTTATCATGTTGTATGTGTACATCTCCTAACATTTATCTGATAACAGCAAAGTTTTTACCTTTTGACCACAAATCCTCCAACGCTCCTCACCCCCAAACCTAGTCTAATCTCGTTTTTCTACAAGTTTGCATACTTGGTTCTTGATCCCCCTCTCCTGGTGGGAGGAGCAGAGGAAGGGTTGTTTACCCTGAACAAGACTGTTATCATGACAGTGTCACAGCCCTGGGATCCATAGTTTAAAGAAAATAAGTGTTGCCTGAGTCAAGGGGGTCCGTCCTACAAGCGCTGAAATAAACAGTATCAGATATTGAAGATGTACTGGTTTAGTGTCACGAAAAAACATGAGAGATTTCAATAGCTTGAAACCCGAGTGGGAGAAATATTGAAAGGTGAAAATTCCATCAAAATTGAAAGTAAATGGAAAGCCCTTGCATTGACTTGGTGCAAGAGCTTACTCTTCCCTTCTCAGTCCTCATCCCTGTGAAGGCCTCCCTCCTTCCTCTACTCCAGATTCCAGGTGCTTTAAAGAGCAAAAAAGAGTGCACAGGGGACGTGCCAGGGGGAGGGGCTCAAAACTTTATGACTGTTGACAATTGAAACATCCAAGGCCATCCATCATAACACAATCCTTTGGCAGGAGATGCCACGGGCACACACACGGCCAATGTCCTTTTGCAGTCTCCAGGGTAGAGCTGATGGCAAGTTGAGAGGCAGAAGGGAAGACTCCTGGAGCACAGCATCTCTGGAAGGTACTAGGGGAGGAGGGAAGCTACTTCCAGTGCTAGGAGACAAAAAAAAAAGGCTGCCTCCTCCAGTTCACTTCCCTCCCCATCTCCCTCCAGTCCACCCATGCCAGGAGCTGCCCCAGGAGCTGCCTGGAGCTGCGGTTATAACTGCGGAAGTGCAGGTGCTAAAACAACATGGTCCTGTGTTCCCACAGGGAACAAAAAGAGCCAGAACTCAACTGGTAGAAGCTTGTGTAAAAACTCTACGGTGGAAGGAAAACCGCGCTCAAGTATATATCTTGCGGTTAGAGTCATTATGTGCAATTCAATCTACTGATATGAAAGTGGTACAAGGAAACATGGTGTGTTAAATGGCTTGTACTGTACTGTAAATGCTCACAAAAGAGTCAGCAAGATTGGGACTCCACTGGCAGATTTTTTTTCATCGGTTAAGACTCCAAGCTTGGCCAATAGCAGGGCGTCACAGGGTCCATCCTTGATAGGGTAAAACTAAGATCCCACAAGCCCTGCAGGGCAGCCCAAAAAAAAAAAAAGGTCAAAGGAGAATACTTCCATTCAGGGCATCTTACCAGGTAGAGAGTGCAACTGGGACAAACTCCCCTGCTAATTGCCACCCATTGTGGGGGAATAGGGGCATGTGTGTCAGCATTTTAACTCTAAAGTGCCTTTATCCTCATGAGGTCCAAAGTTTCCAGTGGTATAGATTACGATCAGAATTCCTCCAAATCACCAGCCCTAACTGCATCTGTTTTTACACTTGTGTGCTCAGCTCAGTTCAGTTCAGTCACTCATTCAATGTCCACTCTCTGTGCGATCCCATGGACTGCAATGGCATGCTCAGGCTTTCCCTGTCCATTTAATCAAACTTCCCTGAGCCTTGTTCAATCATGTCCATTAGAGGTCGAGTGATGCCCATCCAGCCATCTCATCCTCTGTCATAGTCCTTCTGGCTTCATCATCTTTCTGAACATCAGTCTCTTTCTCCAGTGAGTCAGTTCTTCACATCAGGTGACCAAAACGACTGTGGATTTCAGCTTCAGCATCAGTCCTTCCAATGAATATTCAGGACTGATTTCCTTTTAGGATGGACTGGTTGGATCTCCTTTGCAGGCCAAGGACTCTCAAGAGTCTTCTCCAACACCACAGTTCAAAAGCAATCATTCTTTGGTGCTCAGCTTTGTTTATAGTCCAACTCTCACATCCATACATGACTACTAAGAAAAACCATAAGCTTTTTTGGACTAGACATGACATTTGTTTTGGCATAGTAATGTCCCTCTGTTTTTTAAGATGCTGTCTAGGATGTGGACATTAGTTTTTTTTCCAAGGAGCCAAGTTTCTTTTAATTTCGTGGATGCAGTACCACGATCTGCAGTGATTTGGTAGCCCAAAAAAATAGACAAGTTACTGTTGTCCATTGTTTTCCTGATCCTATTTGGATTCCCCCCATGAATTGAGATGGACCAGATGCGCAATGATTTAAGTTTATCTCATGAATTTTTATTTTTAAAAGCCAAGCTTTTTCACACTCTCCTCTTTCACTTTTCATCAAGAGCTCTGTAGCTTCTTCTTTTGCTTTCTGACAATAATGTTGAGGTGTCATCTGCATATCTGAGGTTACTGATATTTATCTTCTCTCTGCCAATCTTGATTCCATGCTTGTGCTTCAATCCAATGCCACCCAGCACTGTTTCGAATTGATTAGTTTCAGCATTTGTGGGTGTAATAAGTGAAATAAGCCAGGGTGACAATATACAGCCTTAGCTGTACTTCCTTCCCAATTTTGAAACCTAGTTCCGTTGGTCCTGTATCCTCCCGGTAGTGAGGGGGTAGAGGGATGGGGGGTTGAGGGGGTGGGGGTCTCTAAGCTGTTGCTTCTTGAATCTCTATACAGATGTCCTCACAGGGAGGGAGCACTTTGTGCTCAGTGGGTCAGAATTCAAGAGCTGTTCTCCATCAATTTGGTGTCGAATCCCCACCCCTTGATGAACCTGTGCTATACACTTTTTAACTGGCTCTGGGGCTGGTTGCTAATATTGCTTGGCCATATCAGATCTGTCATTGAAAGGACTACAGACTAGCAGATAAAAGACACCTCCTTGTGGGTGGTGGTTGTAAACTAAGGGAAACAGCAAACTGTGGGGTGTTATAATGAGAATGTCTGGCTCACTTCATAGGGATGCCTAACAGTAAAGGGCAGTCTGTTCTTTTCTCTCTTTTTTGGCTGGTGGCTTGGGTCTTCAGTTGCTGCTTGGTTTTTATTTCTCCTAGCTGTGGCGAGCAGGGGCTACTCTCTAGTTGTTGGGTGCAGGCTTCTCATTGTGGTGGCTTCTCTTGTTTGCAGCTGCATTGGGCTCTAGGGCAACAAGGGCTTTTCAGTAGATTGTGGCACAATGGGCTCAGTAAGTTTCAGGGCTCTAGAAGTCCAAATCTTCCCGGACCATGGATCAAACTCTCATGTCCCCAGATTCTTTTCTTTTGTTTTCTTTTTTACTTTTTTTTTTTAACTGGACTTTCGAATTAGGAGGATAAACTTGCCTTACAATAATTGTGTTGGTTTCTATGCCATACATCAACATGAATTGGCCAAAGGCATACATATGTTCCCCTTCCCTCCTGAACCTCCTTTCCCGACCTCCCTAACCTCCATCTCTATGCCTCTAGGTTGTCAGAGTAGCACCGGGTGTGAAGCTCCAGGCAGTGCGGATCCTTAACCAATGGACCACCTGGGAGACCAACTAAACTTCCAGCTCCTGATCAAGAGCTTGCACTGAACACCAATGCTATCAGACATGGCAACACATTCTGGCATTGGAACTAGACTAGGCACAAATTAAAGGACTGTTTTTGTGTGCAGAAGCCACTAGCATGTGCCAGTATTTGTGACTTTATTGATCAAACAAGTTGGCCTGTTTGTTTGCACACAATGAGGGAGCCACAGATGCCATGGGGAATGAGCTCTGCCTCCGCATCCTGACAGATTGACTACATGAGAACCTTTTAAACTGTCCCCCTCAATGGCCACTCATGGTCCTCATCACTTTTGACTACCTTTTAAGAGTTATGTGTTGCCTGTATTCACAAGCCTGAATAACTAAACTTGACTTCAACTATACCTCTAATTTGAGGCTTCTCTGTGAGTCTATATCTGTGTTACAATTTTCAGTTCATTTTCTCCAGTCCCTCTGCAGCATGACAAAATAGTACATCTTTTTTTTCCCCCCCTCAAATGTCACCCAGTAATGGACCAATAGTCAAAGTATTTGATGACACATATCCACAACACCCTACCATCCATTAGTATCTGATATTGTTAAGCCCATTGGGATGACTTATGACTCTACTTCTGCTTGGTCCCACACATCCATTAGTGGGGTCAATTTGGTCACTGAATGCAGCTAGAGTCCCACAGAAAGAGATCACTGTGGCTGCCTCCTAGATGCAATGGCCAGAGATGAAAGTTCTGCATCACAAGCAAGGGATGACTGGCCGAAAAAAGTGAAGTTATAGGTATTAGGAAGGGACACATCCCAATCATGTGACTAGAGAAGGGAAATTACCATTCCCCCGCACTTATGACAGGAGAACACCTTAGACCCTTCCAAGGATGGAGGGATGATTAATGCTGTCTTTGTCCCCTGGATCCAGCATCTTGTCACCTAAGTCAGGCAGCAGCTGCACTGGCAATCTGACTTGCTGCTTAATACTGTAATCCCATTCCATGTTTCTATGAAATTCAGAAAAACTCACGTGGTTATGAACAGGTCTAGAAGTATTTTGTTATACCTAATGCCATCAACAGCCTCCCCTGAAAGTGAACATGTATAGAGGGCACATGAATCCGAGTATAACGCTTGTGTTCAAATCTAATTCGGATTCATTTGCTTCCTCTTGACACACCAAGTGGCCTTGAGTCATGTCTACGTGATGAAAAGACTGGAGAGGCTACAAATACCATGGTGACACGATGCCCATCGTGGAGCTTGAGAGCCAAACCAGTGTAAATGGTGACAAACGAAATCCTGAACTGTAGCCCTTTTTGGTTGTATGTTTGTATGTGGAGGGAAATGAGGTCCATGGCAACTCTCCATTGGGAACATGAAGATTGTTTTTAAGCGGCCCTTATAGATATATTGGGCAGAGTGATACTAAAGATCGTCAGGGTAGTCTAAACTCCCTTTGTGGGTTGTTATGGATATAAGTCTGGCCTGAGACTATACTCCCGTAAGTCGCTCTCTGTAAGAAGTAAGACCAAAGTGCTCTCCCTGCTGGGACTTATTCAGATTTGGGTGGGACTAGGACTACTGGGAGGGGTTGGATGAGGGTTGACTACTGCTAAGCGCAGTCTCAGTCCTGCACTTGGAGTTCCTGGTGAAAACAGTTTATGAACAAACTCAACAGATTTGATCCCCAGGCTCTCTTGGTCAGATGAAGGTGGCATATTCATGCAGAAAAAAACAAAGTTGCCAAGAATGTTGGATAGAGACGGTCCACCATGGGCCACTAGTGCCCTTGCACATATCTTTCTGATGGGCTGGGGCAAAGATAACGGAAACACTAATGCTCTTTACACTGTCCATGTTTTTTTCGGATTGTTATTATATCAGAGCAAACAGCCCTTGATGAATGAAAAAGGTGTGCATCTTCCCCTAGGACAGAAAGGGCTTTGCTTACACGTCGTTATAAAAGCAATGTATTCACCAAACACACTGTCCTTCTCCTGTAAATGTAGCCCCTGTGTGTCACTAACATCCATATTAAGGCTTTTGCATCACCTCCGTGTGGGACTTAGGGAGCATGAGGGACCAACATGAAGCAATCAATTGCTGATCCTCTAGCTATGGCTTTTGCCAGGAGCAATAAGGTCTTTTGTGTTCAGACCCATATGAAACAGGTTAGCTTTTTTAATCTCCTAAGTATGATAAAATCTCATATCATCAAGTTCTTGACAGTACCTTTTTTCTTTTCATTTCCTTAAACAGTGACTTCTAAAGAGCACAGAGTTTTTAATTTTGATAATGTTTCATTCTCAATTTTTTTCAGGGATTGTGAATTTGTGTCATGCTTACTCATTCTTTGCCTAATCCCTAGAGTCACACAGATTTGTTTCCTGTGCTTTCTTCTAAAACTTTTCATACTTTATGTTTACCTTTTTAGATTTATCATCCAGTTCAGACTACTTTTTAAATAAAGTTATTATTTTTAAAGCTGAGACAACTTTTCCTTTCTTCTCTCTTTTTTTTTTTTGCCTATTGATGTACAAATTATATTTCAACCCTATTTTTGAAAGGCTGTCTTTTCTCCATTAATTGCTTGTTTTTTCATTACAACTCTTGTAAAAAAAATCAGTTAGCCATATGTACGTGTAGGTTGGGTGTTATTTCTGGGGCTCTCCCTATTCCACTGATATGTGTATTGTATCTTTTTGTGCTTCAATACCACACGTATTTGAATTACTGTAACATTAATAGTGTAATACATATTACCAGAATTTGTTTTCCTGGAATGTGGAAGAGTGTAATTCATATCCTTTATACATTATTGTAGTATCAATAAATATTTCACATACTATTGCAACCTAAAGATATAAACTAGTGAGTTCCTTAAATATTAAATAGCTAGATAGTTGGATATTATAAATGGTTTATATTATTACAGAAAACTTTGGCGGATTATATAGATTTTTTTTTTAAGATGTCTTTTAGTAATCATTCTGGGGAAAAGATAGGGTTTGTGGATAAGCTAAGAGAAACATTATTTTTTTCTCACTTAAATTAATGAAAGATAGGCTGTCTGCTATCCAACAATGTGCTATTCAATCTGTACTTTCTGTAACAGATTAGATTTAAATAATGATGAATGTCTATTCAAATCTTTTTCCACACTTAAAATTCTAAATAACAATGGTGACAACAACAAAATGTTCCAGGGACTGTCCCTGGTGGTCCAGTGCTCCATCCACCCGTGTTAAGAATCTGCCTCCAACACCAGGAATGCCAGGTTTATTGTTCAATCCCTAGTCAAGGGAACCAGGACATACATGTGAGGCAAAACTAAGCCCGCATGCCACAACTAAGACCCAATGCAGCCAAATAAATAAATAGGTTTTTTTAAAAGATTTTCAATTGCTGCAATCCATGGGGTAGGAAAGAGTCGGACACAACTTAGAAAACAAAAAACAAACAAATAAAATATTTCACATATCTTTTTCAGATAAACATGTACCTAGACTTCAGTATTTAGGCAATTCGATCTCTTCTCAGAAGCACTTTGCAAGAATTACAGACTTCTTAGCCCTCATCCCCAAAAAGATGCTTTTGTTTTTATTCCTAAAGGTGAAATCTCAAAACCTCTGCAAAGAGTGGAGAGATAATTAGCAGGGAACTCTTAACTCCAGAATCTGGTGCTTCATCACAGAGGTAGAGCACAAATTATGCTTTAGAGGAGTGTGCATGATTGGGATGGTGAGAAGAGCCTGCAGCCCAGCGGGATGGCCCCCACACCTGCCACGCGTGGCCAGCATGGCCTTCCGGGCCCTCCCTCCTCTTCACATTCTGAAGTCGGCATCATTCCTGGAGGGTCAGGCTCTGGAAGGCATCTGTCACTTTACTGGATTCTTGGCCTTAGTGGGGTTACAAGAATATTTAGTAAAAATGTTTTTTAATGACTAAAAAACAAACAAACAAATAAATAAAGATATTCAATTTAGCATATAACAACTATGGCTTGTACAAAACAAATCACACTCAACTTTCCCCCAAAAGAGAATGCCCAAACTCTCACAAGTTATCACACCCAGCTCTAAATTTAGGATTATTGACCCATGCTGATCCCTAAGTTCAACATAATCACATACTGATATTCTGTAATTTGTTGTAGACTAAATTGTGAAGTTCAGTCACAACATCCCCTAGATAAGGGGACAAGGTGAAGAGGGTACATTAACACATCTAGAACACACACACACATATTTCAAAATGAGGAAAATAAAAAATATAAACAAACTATTTCCATGTTGTTCTCTGTAATTAGCCACAAAGTTATAGTTGGTATTTACTAATATGACTTCTTTCTTCCATTACTTATTCCCATTATTCTCTTGCCCTCAGTCAGTTTTCTCAGCTAATTGAGTTCTCTTTGCCCAGTGGGAAACAGGCGTGAGGTAAAGCTTCGTTACTCAGAGGTTTTGAGCTTTCAGTGGTCTTGCCTATGTGATGTGGCTATAATTTTTCATTAACTTTGACCACTGAATATTCCAGTTTCAAGAGGAGAGTCCACAGAGTTTCAGACTTAATTCTCCCTGCAATGCATTGGCATGTAAGAGAAAGCATCCCCTTGGATGATCAGGATCAATCATACCAATCAAACCCATATTTTTCCTGCTGGCCCAGTGATGCATGAAGCTCTCAAATGGCTAGGTTGCAGTCTCAACAATCTATTCAATAGAATCACTGTTATTTCTAACTGGTAGACTAATAATCAGAGTTTTAAATCAGCAGAGGCCAAAATCAAGAGGATGTGAAGGAAATACTTGCGTAAATGGAGGTTGAATAGGCAGTTCAACCATTTTAGATGATGGAGGGTAAGGTATGACCAGGGTGAATTCTGTTTAACCCTTTTTTGCCTTTTTCTGTAAAAGGAGTTCCTTAGTCAGAAGCAGAGTTGGGTGTGGGATATCATAATTGTATGTCGGTGAGAGTGGTGCTGGCTGCAGTGTTGCAGTTAGGGAAGGCAAGTCCCATATTCCTGCCCACTTCTATCATGGAAGGTGTCCAATGTAATTAACCTGCCACCAGGTATGGCTGGTTGGAACCGTCCTCCCAGAAGGAAATGGCACGTATCAAGAGTTTGGCGTATTGGCACTCTGCTATTGGCAAGTTGGGGTTGGACACTCAACTGATCTGATAACTACATCAGCCTGGGTGAGGGGCCGCCCATCCGCACCATGTAATTGAGCCTATGAAGGGCCTCCTGTCCCTGCAACCATGGCCAGTTTGTATATGGGCCACTGAGCAAGTAACTCAAGGTGGGGCTGGCTGACATTCTTAGGTAAGTCACCTTGTTTACATGATGTTGAGAGGCCTTCATCACAGCTAACATGCTCTGTTGGGCATTTATATGAAGCACAAATGTACTCACACTCTCTAGCCCTTCCTAGAGGTCCAGCTACATATGAGGACTCCTCCCAAACCTTCTTGTCACCCCTATACCATACTACAAATTATTTTTCTTTCCTAGTTTCTGAACATCAGACAGTGTAGAGCCATAAACCTTGGGCCATTTCTTCCTTCTAAGCAAATTGAACAACCAGATATACCAATCTTCAGGGAAGATTTTACTTTTGCACTGTCTTTCTCTTCGCTACTCAGCCTACTCCTATGTGGGGCTGGAATGCTGCAGCAATATGCTTTCTGGCTGGGTACCCTAATGTCACACAAAGCTGTACTTCAGTAGATTCCTGACTGAGTAAGGACATCCATCCTCACCAGTTTGGTGGGAGGGCCTGAAAGGAACAAAAAGGCAAAGGGAGAATTCTCTCTCTTTTTGAGCCGGACATCCATTCTTTTCCTACCCCTGTAGATACCTCAAACATTTGATTGGTGGTGCTGTTTCCATTGGGCCTTTGAACTCCAGGATTTACTTTATACCATACACCCCCCCTGTTCTCAAGACTTAGCACTTGGACTAAAATATATACCACTGTCCATCCTGGTTCTCTAGCTAGCTGACAGCAGACTGTGAAAGTTCTTATTCAGACCGTCCATAACTGTGTGTGAGACAATTTCTATAATAAATCTTTTCATATATAATACACACATATATAATAAATACATAATATATAAAATAATATATAATCTATTATATAATAAACAATATTATAATATAATATATATTATATTATAATATTATAATTATAATTATTTAATTATAATAATATTATAATTAAATATAATATATTTAAAGTAATATACATATATTTAACTATAAAAAAAATATTATAGTTTTATATTATATTATATAATAATATAAATATACTAAATATATAATAAAAGAATCGTGTATACATATATACATAATATATATATATTATTTGTACATATATATATATATATATAGCTATTGTTTCCTCCTCTGTAGAACCCTAGACTAACACAACTGGCCTATAAAGAAGTCCCTATATTAGTTTGCCATGACAAAGAACCACAGAAATGGGATGGCCGGCCCTCGTAACAACAGAAATTTTACTTCCTTAGAGCCCTGGAGGCTAGAAGTCAGAAATTAAGTTAATCAGCAGTGTTAGTTTCTTCTGAAGCCCTCACCTCTGCCATCTTTCCCTCCCATATGTCCCTTCAACACGATTCTTCTCTCTGGGCCTATTTGAGTCCTGATCTCTTTCCTTATAATCTCCCCTGATGGCTCAGTTGGTCAAGATACGCTGCCTGCAATGCAAGAGACCCAGGTTCGATCCCTGGGACAGGAAGAAGGAATACATGGCAACCCACTCTAGTATTCTTGCCTGGAGAATCCCCATGGACAGAGGAGCCTGATGGGCTACAGTCCATGGGGTCAACAAAGAGTCAGACATGACCTGAGTGACTTTCACTCAGTCCCGACTCACGGGTCACTCTTCTTGGTAAGAACAGCAGTCAGGCTGGATTAGGGCTCACCTTAAGGACTTATATATGACACCTCAGCTACATGTTTAATCGACCTTGTTTTGGGACTCCTCCCTGGTGGCTCCAGTGTTGAGAGTCTGACTTCCAGGGCAATGGGACATGGGTTCAGTGAAGATCCCTAGTCTGGGAAGATCCCACATGCCTCCAAAGCAATTAACTCTGTGTCCCACAACTACTGAGCCTGAGTGCTACAGCTACTGATCCTGCACTCTAGAGTCCACAAAGCTGCAACTTACAAAAGCCTGTGCTTCACAACAACAAGAGAAGCCACTGCAATAAGAAGCCTGAGCATTGCAACTAGGGGGGGGAGCAGCCCCTGTACTTCCGCCACATCGCTAGAGAAAGCCTGGCCACAGCAACGGCAACAAAGGGCCCAGCACAGCCAAATAAAAATACTCAGTTTAGCCCATAACAGTTTCTTCCCATGAAAAACCGTAAGTGTGGGTTGACAAAAGGAAAGCCATGTGGCAGGGGGAGGCACCAGTGGCTGTGTGAGTCATGCTAACAAATGATATTGTGACTTCAGAACCTCCTCAAAGCCAGTCCATATATATCATTTCTATTTCAAGAACCCTCTGTACTCTTCACTAGCCAAACAAGTATATCACATAAGAATGTTATGTAACAGGGATCACTGCACTGGAATTTTCAAGTCTTGATGGTGACCCTCATTTCTGAGAGTCTCCTATGTCTGCAGTATTGGTTACAGTTTACTATTTAGACAGTACAATATAACGGTTAATAGCATGGACTCTGGAACCAGCTTCTGGTTTAAGTTCCACCTTACCAATTATTAACTGGTGACCTTGGGTAAGTTACTTAAGCTTAACTTTTCTGTAAAATGTGTACAATAACAGTACCTACTGTGAAACTAATACAATATTGTAAGTCAACTAGACTTAAATTAGAAAATCATTTTAAAATACCTAACAGCAAACAAATATAGTACCTACTTTGTAGTGCTGTTTTGAGGAATATTTTTAATGTATGTAAAGTGCTTGGGAGAGTGTCTGGCATGTAACAAGGTG
>JAJLRB010002764.1:0-13061 GCA_020976825.1 Odocoileus hemionus | reverse complement strand
AAGTTTAATCATTTAATTTATATGTATAATAAGTGTTTTTTCTGTTGCTGAATATTGGAAGGGCTAGAATATACCTTTAAAAGGCAGAATTACAGCCTTAGATCAGTTGGAAGAGTTTTTCCTTGTTTGGCTGCTCATTTAACATTTTCTTTGACCCGGACCCATATTTATAAGTCAAAACTGCATTTATGAGGAAACTAAGGATTATGTTCAACTACTGTTTGAAGGCAAGCCTCTATTCATTGGCGTGAAACCAGAAGTCCCTGAAATGTAAAGAAGTGGTGAAGTAAAGTAGAAAAATAATGGGGCTGGCCAGCCTTTGAAGCCAAGCCTTAGTATTTACAGACCTCAATATGTCCATGAGTCACTCCTACCGATAGAGCATGTATACCAGTGTCCCTGTTCTTTGGCCACATTTTCTGGGGTCCTTTAATGGACCGGAACCTTGTGGTAAGGAGTTAGCGATCAGAAAGTAAAAGAGACAAGGAGGCTGATATCTCTTGGTTTACACAAAGGACCAATATTGTCCTTGACACAGGGTTGCATCACTCACCAAGGTACCAGGCACCCTCTTGGGTGGGTCTTACAAGCCCGGGCAGAAAAGTGAGCACGACGGGTCTCCACGCTCCAGAAAGTCAGCCAGAAAAAGATAGAGAGTGAGAGAGAAAGAGAGAGAGAGACAAAAAAGACCCGGGGTCCTAAGCTCTAATGGAACAAAGGTACTTTAATGATTTTTCTATGAGTATATACAGGCTGCAGTACAAGAAACTTCTTTCAGGAATGATAGAGTTCAGCAAACCAAACATACTGCAACGGTTCCCAAGGGAACAAGGAGTAATGTTAGTCACAAGGTCAGGAGACCAACCATATCTCAAGAAAGGGGAAGGGGACTAAGCAGTTTTTTCTTAAAACGTTGCTCTGCTGAACTTGGTGTTCCTCTGGACTTTGGACGGTGTTCTCGTGGATTCTCTGTTGTTGTTTAAAGAAGTCAAGCCACTTCTCGTGTTTGATGGGTAATGTAGGATGGCTCTGGAGCCAATGCAGGGCAATCGGGCCTCATCTTGAGTGGATTATGGGTATACGGACCTGTTTCGTGTTGCTGCGGTGACCTCAGGGCCCCTTTAAACTTGTGACAGTGTTCTTTGGGATTATCTCCTGTTCCATCCAGGAAGTCCAGGCTCCTTTCGTGTTTGATGTGGAACAAGGAATTGCTCTGCACCCAATGCAGGGGAATCGGACCTCATCAGCCGGCGAGGGGGAAGTCTCGCCGTTTTTCTCGAGTTGCGGCGGGAAGCAGGGGTATATTCTCGAGTTAGAACTTGAATGGCCCTTCAAAATTCGAGTTTGTTCAGCGAAGTCAGGACTCATGTCTAGTTGCGAGGGACTCTTCGCTATTCTCATCGAGGCTTGGCAGGGCAATCTGGATGCCTCTTTAGGTGAGACTTGAGACCCAGGGTCCCTTTCAGTTCCCACAGTGATTGTCGGATTCCTATCAATTATTAAGAGGAGTCAGGCTTTTTGTCCTTTGGACGCATTGAACTCCAAGTTCCTCTCGAAATTTCAAGGGGATGTGAGGCCTCCTGTCGAGATGAGTCGGGGAACTAGTGCTTTCTCTAAAGTCTCCACAGGGGATTCATCCATCTCTTCATCTTGGGAGATGAAACTAGCCTGCATTCAAGTCACTGGATGGAAATCCGGCCATATTTCGAGTCATGGCATCTCGGTGTTCATTCCACTTGAGGCAGGAAACTCAGGGTCCCTCTCAGATATCTATAGCTAAGAGAGGCCTCCTGTTCAGGTGCTTGTGGAAAGTTGCATTCCTCTTGAGTCAAAAATAGGGAATCAGCTTTCATCTCGAGATGATTTGGGGTTCCCGCGGGCTTTTCTTCATTTGGTGTGCTGAACTTGGAGTTCCTCTGGACTCTATTTTACTTATCTATATCAACCAAGAAATATCTTGTATGTTAGCATTTTATAGATCATTGAACATATTTATCAAATCATATTACATTGTACATATGTCCATTCCAGTCCAAATATATACTTTTATTCATTAATATCTCAAAATCACTTTAGGTCTTCTGCAAGAAAATCCCCTTGGAAGAGTAAGCCAATGTTCAGCAATTAATGCTTTAAAATCCTAATTAATTTGGGAATGACCAAGCCATCCAACAAATTTCTACTACATAGTTCAGCACAACTCCAACAAGCTGGGTCACTCAGATCTCAAGAGACCACTCCAGATTACAGAGAATATATCATTTTATCAAAAATAGAATTCTTTTTTAATAGAGCTTATCTAAAAGTTTTCATCTCACCTATAAATTTATATTTTTATATATATATATATATATATATATATATATATATATATATATATATATATATATATATATATATAGTTACATTTTTCTGGACAATCGTATCGTACCCCAAACCAAGGCATAACAAAAGTATTATAAAATGTTCATGACTCAAGAAAAGTCTCTACTAAATTAACAAATAATTATATTGAAATCACATTCACAATGAAATAAACATTATACCCAACTTTGAACATCCTTCAGTTCGTGAAATGCTGAAAACAAATAGAGCCCATTTACTCCACACTATCTAAAAACAGAAACATACATTAAACTTAGATAATTTTAGATACATTGATTAGAGTATGGGAAGAAGCATTATCTAGTCTAGCTTAAAAATTAATGTAACTTTTCATTAGGTTCCAACAAAGAGACTTTTGGTGTTGCGACTGTTGGCAGAGGAGAAGCATTTGGAACAGCCAGGGCAGGGCTAGCAAGAAAATTTTGAGATATTTTGTAATGTTTTAATTGAGCCTTTTGTAAAGTTTAATCATTTAATTTATATGTTTATAATAAGTGTTTTGTCTGTTGCTGAATATTGGAAGGGCTAGAATATACCTTTAAAAGGCAGAATTACAGCCTTAGATCAGTTGGAAGAGTTTTTCCTTGTTTGGCTGCTCATTTAAGATTTTCTTTGACCCGGACCCATATTTATAAGTCAAAACTGCATTTATGAGGAAACTAAGGATTATGTTCAACTACTGTTTGAAGGCAAGCCTCTATTCATTGGCATGAAACCAGAAGTCCCTGAAATGTAAAGAAGTGGTGAAGTAAAGTAGAAAAATAATGGGGCTGGCCAGCCTTTGAAGCCAAGCCTTAGTATTTACAGACCTCAATATGTCCATGAGTCACTCCTACCGATAGAGCACGTATACCAGTGTCCCTGTTCTTTGGCCACATTTTCTGGGGCCTTTAATGGACCGGAACCTTGTGGTACGGAGTTAGCGATCAGAAAGTAAAAGAAACAAGGAGGCTGATATCCCTTGTTTTACACAAAGGACCAATATTGTCCTTGACACAGGGCTTGCATCACTCACCAAGGTACCAGGCACCCTCTTGGGTGGGTCTTACAAGCCCGGGCAGAAAAGTGAGCACGACGGGTCTCCACGCTCCAGAAAGTCAGCCAGAAAAAGATAGAGAGAGAGAGAGAAAGAGAGAGAGAGACAAAAAAAGACCCGGGGTAAGCTCTAATGGAACAAAGGTGCTTTAATGATTTTTCTATGAGTATATACAGGCTGCAGTACAAGAAACTTCTTTCAGGAATGATAGAGAGTTCAGCAAACCAAACATACTGCAACGGTTCCCAAGGGAACAAGGAGTAATGTTAGTCACAAGGTCAGGAGACCAACCATATCTCAAGAAAGGGGAAGGGGACTAAGCAGTTTTTTTTTCTTAAAACGTTGCTCTGCTGAACTTGGTGTTCCTCTGGACTTTGGACGGTGTTCTCGTGGATTCTCTGTTGTTGTTTAAAGGAAGTCAAGCCACTTCTCGTGTTTGATGGGTAATGTAGGATGGCTCTGGAGCCAATGCAGGGCAATCGGGCCTCATCTTGAGTGGATTATGGGTATACGGATCTGTTTCGTGTTGCTGCGGTGACCTCAGGGCCCCTTTAGACTTGTGACAGTGTTCTTTGGGATTATCTCTTGTTCCATCCAGGAAGTCCAGGCTCCTATCGTGTTTGATGTGGAACAAGGAATTGCTCTGCACCCAATGCAGGGGAATCGGACCTCATCAGCCGGCGAGGGGGAAGTCTCGCCGTTTTTCTCGAGTTGCGGCGGGAAGCAGGGGTGTATTCTCGAGTTAGAACTTGGATGGCCCTTCAAAATTCGAGTTTGTTCAGCGAAGTCAGGACTCATGTCTAGTTCGAGGGACTCTTCGCTATTCTCATCGAGGCTTGGCAGGGCAATCTGGATGCCTTTTTAGGTGAGACTTGAGACCCAGGGTCCCTTTCAGTTCCCACAGTGATTGTCGGATTCCTATCAATTATTAAGAGGAGTCAGGCTTTTTGTCCTTTGGACGCATTGAACTCCAAGTTCCTCTCGAAATTTCAAGGGGATGTGAGGCCTCCTGTCGAGATGAGTCGGGGAACTAGCGCTTTCTCTAAAGTCTCCACAGGGGATTCACCCATCTCTTCATCTTGGGAGATGAAAGACTAGCCTGCATTCAAGTCACTGGAGGGAAATCCGGCCATATTTCGAGTCATGGCATCTCGGTGTTCATTCCACTTGAGGCAGGAAACTCAGGGTCCCTCTCAGATATCTATAGCTAAGAGAGGCCTCCTGTTCAGGTGCTTGTGGAAAGTTGCATTCCTCTTGAGTCAAAAATAGGGAATCAGCTCTCATCTCGAGATGATTTGGGGTTCCCGGGGCTTTTCTTCATTTGGTGTGCTGAACTTGGAGTTCCTCTGGACTCTATTTTACTTATCTATATCAACCAAGAAATATCTTGTATGTTAGCATTTTATAGATCATTGAACATATTTATCAAATCATATTATATTGTACATATGTCCATTCCAGTCCAAATATATACTTTTATTCATTAATATCTCAAAATCCCTTTAGCTCTTCTGCAAGAAAATCCCCTTGTAAGAGTAAGCCAATGTTCAGCAATTAATGCTTTAAAATCCTAATTAATTTGGAAATGACCAAGCCATCCAACAAATTTCTACTACTTAGTTCAGCACAACTCCAACAAGCTGGGTCACTCAGATCTCAAGAGACCACTCCAGATTACAGAGAATATATCATTTTATCAAAAATAGAATTCTTTTTAATAGAGCTTATCTAAAAGTTTTCATCTCACCTATAAATTTATATTTATATATATATATATATTTATAGTTACCTTTTTCTGGACAATCGTATCGTACCCCAAACCAAGGCATAACAAAAGTATTATAAAATGTTCATGACTCAAGAAAAGTCTCTACTAAATTAACAAATAATTATATTGAAATCACATTCACAATTAAATAAACATTATACCCAACTTTGAACACCCTTCAGTTCGTGAAATGCTGAAACCCAATAGAGCCCATTAACTCCACACTATCTAAAAACAGAAACATACATTGAAACTTAGATAATTTTAGATACATTGATTAGAGTATGGGAAGAAGCATTATCTAGTCTAGCTTAAAAATTAATGTAACTTTTCATTAGGTTCCAACAAAGAGACTTTTGGTGTTGCGACTGTTGGCAGAGGAGAAGCATTTGGAACAGCCAGGGCAGGGCTAGCAAGAAAATTTTGAGATATTTTGTAATGTTTTAATTGAGCCTTTTGTAAAGTTTAATCATTTAATTTATATGTTTAATAAGTGTTTTTGTCTGTTGCTGAATATTGGAAGGGCTAGAATATACCTTTAAAAGGCAGAAATTACAGCCTTAGATCAGTTGGAAGAGTTTTTCCTTGTTTGGCTGCTCATTTAACATTTTTTGACCCGGACCCATATTTATAAGTCAAAACTGCATTTATGAGGAAACTAAGGATTATGTTCAACTACTGTTTGAAGGCAAGCCTCTATTCATTGGCGTGAAACCAGAAGTCCCTGAAATGTAAAGAAGTGGTGAAGTAAAGTAGAAAAATAATGGGGCTGGCCAGCCTTTGAAGCCAAGCCTTAGTATTTACAGACCTCAATATGTCCATGAGTCACTCCTACCGATAGAGCACGTATACCAGTGTCCCTGTTCTTTGGCCACATTTTCTGGGGTCCTTTAATGGACCGGAACCTTGTGGTACGGAGTTAGCGATCAGAAAGTAAAAGAGACAAGGAGGCTGATATCCCTTGGTTTACACAAAGGACCAATATTGTCCTTGACACAGGGCTTGCATCACTCACCAAGGTACCAGGCACCCTCTTGGCTGGGTCTTACAAGCCCGGGCAGAAAAGTGAGCACGACGGGTCTCCACGCTCCAGAAAGTCAGCCAGAAAAAGATAGAGAGAGAGAGAGAAAGAGAGAGAGAGAAAAAAAAAGACCCGGGGTCCTAAGCTCTAATGGAACAAAGGTGCTTTAATGATTTTTCTATGAGTATATACAGGCTGCAGTACAAGAAACTTCTTTCAGGAATGATAGAGTTCAGCAAACCAAACATACTGCAACGGTTCCCAAGGGAACAAGGAGTAATGTTAGTCACAAGGTCAGGAGACCAACCATATCTCAAGAAAGGGGAAGGGGACTAAGCAGTTTTTTCTTAAAACGTTGCTCTGCTGAACTTGGTGTTCCTCTGGACTTTGGACGGTGTTCTCGTGGATTCTCTGTTGTTGTTTAAAGGAAGTCAAGCCACTTCTCGTGTTTGATGGGTAATGTAGGATGGCTCTGGAGCCAATGCAGGGCAATCGGGCCTCATCTTGAGTGGATTATGGGTATACGGATCTGTTTCGTGTTGCTGCGGTGACCTCAGGGCCCCTTTAGACTTGTGACAGTGTTCTTTGGGATTATCTCTTGTTCCATCCAGGAAGTCCAGGCTCCTTTCGTGTTTGATGTGGAACAAGGAATTGCTCTGCACCCAATGCAGGGGAATCGGACCTCATCAGCCGGCGAGGGGGAAGTCTCGCCGTTTTTTCTCGAGTTGCGGCGGGAAGCAGGGGTGTATTCTCGAGTTAGAACTTGGATGGCCCTTCAAAATTCGAGTTTGTTCAGCGAAGTCAGGACTCATGTCTAGTTGCGAGGGACTCTTCGCTATTCTCATCGAGGCTTGGCAGGGCAATCTGGATGCCTCTTTAGGTGAGACTTGAGACCCAGGGTCCCTTTCAGTTCCCACAGTGATTGTCGGATTCCTATCAATTATTAAGAGGAGTCAGGCTTTTTGTCCTTTGGACGCATTGAACTCCAAGTTCCTCTCGAAATTTCAAGGGGATGTGAGGCCTCCTGTCGAGATGAGTCGGGGAACTAGCGCTTTTCTCTAAAGTCTCCACAGGGGATTCACCCATCTCTTCATCTTGGGAGATGAAAGACTAGCCTGCATTCAAGTCACTGGAGGGAAATCCGGCCATATTTCGAGTCATGGCATCTCGGTGTTCATTCCACTTGAGGCAGGAAACTCAGGGTCCCTCTCAGATATCTATAGCTAAGAGAGGCCTCCTGTTCAGGTGCTTGTGGAAAGTTGCATTCCTCTTGAGTCAAAAATAGGGAATCAGCTCTCATCTCGAGATGATTTGGGGTTCCCGGGGCTTTTCTTCATTTGGTGTGCTGAACTTGGAGTTCCTCTGGACTCTATTTTACTTATCTATATCAACCAAGAAATATCTTGTATGTTAGCATTTTATAGATCATTGAACATATTTATCAAATCATATTACATTGTACATATGTCCATTCCAGTCCAAATATATACTTTTATTCATTAATATCTCAAAATCCCTTTAGCTCTTTTGCAAGAAAATCCCCTTGTAAGAGTAAGCCAATGTTCAGCAATTAATGCTTTAAAATCCTAATTAATTTGGGAATGACCAAGCCATCCAACAAATTTCTACTACTTAGTTCAGCACAACTCCAACAAGCTGGGTCACTCAGATCTCAAGAGACCACTCCAGATTACAGAGAATATATCATTTTATCAAAAATAGAATTCTTTTTAATAGAGCTTATCTAAAAGTTTTCATCTCACCTATAAATTTATTTTTATTTTTATATATATATATATATATATATATATATATATATATATATATATATACCTTTACTTTTTCTGGACAATCGTATCGTACCCCAAACCAAGGCATAACAAAAGTATTATAAAAATGTTCATGACTCAAGAAAAGTCTCTACTAAATTAACAAATAATTATATTGAAATCACATTCACAATTAAATAAACATTATACCCAACTTTGAACACCCTTCAGTTCGTGAAATGCTGAAACCAAATAGAGCCCATTAACTCCACACTATCTAAAAAACAGAAACATACATTGAAACTTAGATAATTTTAGATACATTGATTAGAGTATGGGAAGAAGCATTATCTAGTCTAGCTTAAAAATTAATGTAACTTTTCATTAGGTTCCAACAAAGAGACTTTTGGTGTTGCGACTGTTGGCAGAGGAGAAGCATTTGGAACAGCCAGGGCAGGGCTAGCAAGAAAATTTTGAGATATTTTGTAATGTTTTAATTGAGCCTTTTGTAAAGTTTAATCATTTAATTTATATGTTTTATAATAAGTGTTTTGTCTGTTGCTGAATATTGGAAGGGCTAGAATATACCTTTAAAAGGCAGAATTACAGCCTTAGATCAGTTGGAAGAGTTTTTCCTTGTTTGGCTGCTCATTTAACATTTTCTTTGACCCGGACCCATATTTATAAGTCAAAACTGCATTTATGAGGAAACTAAGGATTATGTTCAACTACTGTTTGAAGGCAAGCCTCTATTCATTGGCGTGAAACCAGAAGTCCCTGAAATGTAAAGAAGTGGTGAAGTAAAGTAGAAAAATAATGGGGCTGGCCAGCCTTTGAAGCCAAGCCTTAGTATTTACAGACCTCAATATGTCCATGAGTCACTCCTACCGATAGAGCAGCACGTATACCAGTGTCCCTGTTCTTTGGCCACATTTTCTGGGGTCCTTTAATGGACCGGAACCTTGTGGTACGGAGTTAGCGATCAGAAAGTAAAAGAGACAAGGAGGCTGATATCCCTTGGTTTACACAAAGGACCAATATTGTCCTTGACACAGGGCTTGCATCACTCACCAAGGTACCAGGCACCCTCTTGGGTGGGTCTTACAAGCCCGGGCAGAAAAGTGAGCACGACGGGTCTCCACGCTCCAGAAAGTCAGCCAGAAAAAGATAGAGAGAGAGAGAGAAAGAGAGAGAGAGAGACAAAAAAAAAAGACCCGGGGTCCTAAGCTCTAATGGAACAAAGGTGCTTTAATGATTTTTCTATGAGTATATACAGGCTGCAGTACAAGAAACTTCTTTCAGGAATGATAGAGTTCAGCAAACCAAACATACTGCAACGGTTCCCAAGGGAACAAGGAGTAATGTTAGTCACAAGGTCAGGAGACCAACCATATCTCAAGAAAGGGGAAGGGGACTAAGCAGTTTTTTCTTAAAACGTTGCTCTGCTGAACTTGGTGTTCCTCTGGACTTTGGACGGTGTTCTCGTGGATTCTCTGTTGTTGTTTTAAAGGAAGTCAAGCCACTTCTCGTGTTTGATGGGTAATGTAGGATGGCTCTGGAGCCAATGCAGGGCAATCGGGCCTCATCTTGAGTGGATTATGGGTATACGGATCTGTTTCGTGTTGCTGCGGTGACTTCAGGGCCCCTTTAGACTTGTGACAGTGTTCTTTGGGATTATCTCTTGTTCCATCCAGGAAGTCCAGGCTCCTTTCGTGTTTGATGTGGAACAAGGAATTGCTCTGCACCCAATGCAGGGGAATCGGACCTCATCAGCCGGCGAGGGGGAAGTCTCGCCGTTTTTCTCGAGTTGCGGCGGGAAGCAGGGGTGTATTCTCGAGTTAGAACTTGGATGGCCCTTCAAAATTCGAGTTTGTTCAGCGAAGTCAGGACTCATGTCTAGTTGCGAGGGACTCTTCGCTATTCTCATCGAGGCTTGGCAGGGCAATCTGGATGCCTCTTTAGGTGAGACTTGAGACCCAGGGTCCCTTTTCAGTTCCCACAGTGATTGTCGGATTCCTATCAATTATTAAGAGGAGTCAGGCTTTTTGTCCTTTGGACGCATTGAACTCCAAGTTCCTCTCGAAATTTCAAGGGGATGTGAGGCCTCCTGTCGAGATGAGTCGGGGAACTAGCGCTTTCTCTAAAGTCTCCACAGGGGATTCACCCATCTCTTCATCTTGGGAGATGAAAGACTAGCCTGCATTCAAGTCACTGGAGGGAAATCCGGCCATATTTCGAGTCATGGCATCTCGGTGTTCATTCCACTTGAGGCAGGAAACTCAGGGTCCCTCTCAGATATCTATAGCTAAGAGAGGCCTCCTGTTCAGGTGCTTGTGGAAAGTTGCATTCCTCTTGAGTCAAAAATAGGGAATCAGCTCTCATCTCGAGATGATTTGGGGTTCCCGGGGCTTTTCTTCATTTGGTGTGCTGAACTTGGAGTTCCTCTGGACTCTATTTTACTTATCTATATCAACCAAGAAATATCTTGTATGTTAGCATTTTATATAGATCATTGAACATATTTATCAAATCATATTATATTGTACATATGTCCATTCCAGTCCAAATATATACTTTTATTCATTAATATCTCAAAATCCCTTTAGCTCTTCTGCAAGAAAATCCCCTTGTAAGAGTAAGCCAATGTTCAGCAATTAATGCTTTAAAATCCTAATTAATTTGGGAATGACCAAGCCATCCAACAAATTTCTACTACTTAGTTCAGCACAACTCCAACAAGCTGGGTCACTCAGATCTCAAGAGACCACTCCAGATTACAGAGAATATATCATTTTATCAAAAATAGAATTCTTTTTAATAGAGCTTATCTAAAAGTTTTCATCTCACCTATAAATTTATATTTTTATTTATATATATATATATATATATATATATATATATATATATATATATATATATAGTTACCTTTTTCTGGACAATCGTATCCTACCCCAAACCAAGGCATAACAAAAATATTATAAAATGTTCATGACTCAAGAAAAGTCTCTACTAAATTAACAAATAATTATATTGAAATCACATTCACAATTAAATAAACATTATACCCAACTTTGAACACCCTTCAGTTCGTGAAATGCTGAAACCAAATAGAGCCCATTAACTCCACACTATCTAAAAACAGAAAATATACATTGAAACTTAGATAATTTTAGATACATTGATTAGAGTATGGGAAGAAGCATTATCTAGTCTAGCTTAAAAATTAATGTAACTTTTCATTAGGTTCCAACAAAGAGACTTTTGGTGTTGCGACTGTTGGCAGAGGAGAAGCATTTGGAACAGCCAGGGCAGGGCTAGCAAGAAAATTTTGAGATATTTTGTAATGTTTTAATTGAGCCTTTTGTAAAGTTTATTCATTTAATTTATATGTTTATAATAAGTGTTTTGTCTGTTGCTGAATATTGGAAGGGCTAGAATATACGTTTAAAAGGCAGAATTACAGCCTTAGATCAGTTGGAAAAGTTTTTCCTTGTTTGGCTGCTCATTTAACATTTTCTTTGACCCGGACCCATATTTATAAGTCAAAACTGCATTTATGAGGAAACTAAGGATTATGTTCAACTACTGTTTGAAGGCAAGCCTCTATTCATTGGCGTGTGAAACCAGAAGTCCCTGAAATGTAAAAAGTGGTGGTGAAGTAAAGTAGAAAAATAATGGGGCTGGCCAGCCTTTGAAGCCAAGCCTTAGTATTTACAGACCTCAATATGTCCATGAGTCACTCCTACCGATAGAGCACGTATACCAGTGTCCCTGTTCTTTGGCCACATTTTCTGGGGTCCTTTAATGGACCGGAACCTTGTGGTACGGAGTTAGCGATCAGAAAGTAAAAGAGACAAGGAGGCTGATATCCCTTGGTTTACACAAAGGACCAATATTGTCCTTGACACAGGGCTTGCATCACTCACCAAGGTACCAGGCACCCTCTTGGGTGGGTCTTACAAGCCCGGG
Source organism: Odocoileus hemionus (assembly GCA_020976825.1). Classification (NCBI taxonomy): domain Eukaryota; kingdom Metazoa; phylum Chordata; class Mammalia; order Artiodactyla; family Cervidae; genus Odocoileus; species Odocoileus hemionus. The sequence goes on along the minus strand of JAJLRB010002764.1, from coordinate 1,113 downwards.
CAGAAAAGTGAGCACGACGGGTCTCCACGCTCCAGAAAGTCAGCCAGAAAAAAGATAGAGAGAGAGAGAGAAAGAGAGAGAGAGAGACAAAAAAACCCGGGTCCTAAGCTCTAATGGAACAAAGGTGCTTTAATGATTTTTCTATGAGTATATACAGGCTGCAGTACAAGAAACTTCTTTCAGGAATGATAGAGTTCAGCAAACCAAACATACTGCAACGGTTCCCAAGGGAACAAGGAGTAATGTTAGTCACAAGGTCAGGAGACCAACCATATCTCAAGAAAGGGGAAGGGGACTAAGCAGTTTTTTCTTAAAACGTTGCTCTGCTGAACTTGGTGTTCCTCTGGACTTTGGACGGTGTTCTCGTGGATTCTCTGTTGTTGTTTAAAGGAAGTCAAGCCACTTCTCGTGTTTGATGGGTAATGTAGGATGGCTCTGGAGCCAATGCAGGGCAATCGGGCCTCATCTTGAGTGGATTATGGGTATACGGATCTGTTTCGTGTTGCTGCGGTGACTCAGGGCCCCTTTAGACTTGTGACAGTGTTCTTTGGGATTATCTCTTGTTCCATCCAGGAAGTCCAGGCTCCTTTCGTGTGTTTGATGTGGAACAAGGAATTGCTCTGCACCCAATGCAGGGGAATCGGACCTCATCAGCCGGCGAGGGGAAGTCTCGCCGTTTTTTCTCGAGTTGCGGCGGGAAGCAGGGGTGTATTCTCGAGTTAGAACTTGGATGGCCCTTCAAAATTCGAGTTTGTTCAGCGAAGTCAGGACTCATGTCTAGTTGCGAGGGACTCTTCGCTATTCTCATCGAGGCTTGGCAGGGCAATCTGGATGCCTCTTTAGGTGAGACTTGAGACCCAGGGTCCCTTTCAGTTCCCACAGTGATTGTCGGATTCCTATCAATTATTAAGAGGAGTCAGGCTTTTTGTCCTTTGGACGCATTGAACTCCAAGTTCCTCTCGAAATTTCAAGGGGATGTGAGGCCTCCTGTCGAGATGAGTCGGGGAACTAGCGCTTTCTCTAAAGTCTCCACAGGGGATTCACCCATCTCTTCATCTTGGGAGATGAAAGACTAGCCTGCATTCAAGTCACTGGAGGGAAATCCGGCCATAT
>JAJLRB010002763.1:0-13063 GCA_020976825.1 Odocoileus hemionus | reverse complement strand
GTTTTTGGGTGAACCATAATACTGTGGTTTGCGGTTTTAAGAGGATGAGATGCCCATCTATCAGTGCAAATGATTCATAAATATGGCAGGTGGTGGTGTCAGAATACACAGTGGCTTTTGATATTATACAGAGTGGGTTGTGGTGTCATAAATAAAGTGGATAGGATGGTCATAAGTATACTGGATGTGATGAGCATATATATATTGTTTGTGATATCATTGATAGACTGGGTCTGATGACACTGATCAGTTGATGTGAGGTCAGATATAGTGGACGTGATGTCATAAATAAAGTGGTGTGATGTCGTACAGAGTGGATTTTGATGTCATAGGTGTTACATATGATTTCACAACATAGTGGAGGTGATGTCATACATAGATTCTGGGTTTGATAAAATTGATGATTTTGCAGTGGATGATACAGATACAGTCGGTGTGATATCAGATATGGTGTCTGTGAAGGACACAACGGTTCCAGTTCTCTATAAACATGTGTGTGATGGCTATATCAAGTTAGATAAGTTCATAAAGGTAGAGATGTGTGATGTCATAGATAGAGTCATTGTAATGATGTACTTATATAGTGAATGTGATATCATACACAGTAGATCGAAATGTTTATATCGTACACCATCGTGTGTGATGTCATGAATACACTGCATGTGATGTCATATAATATGAGGATTGTTGTCATAGAGTGTGGATATGATGCATGTGTAGTGCATCTGATGGCATACATATGTCACCTGTGATCTCCCTACATAGTTGGTGTGATGGCGTCGACAAAGTAGGGTGTGATGACTATAGAGTGGATGTGTTGGCAGTTAGAGACGGGTTTCATGCTAGACAGACATAGAGCTTGTGTAGTCATACACACAGTGTGGGTGAGAATATAATATAGTGGATATGATGTCATAAACGTAGTATGTGCATTGACATGGATAACAGTGGTAGTGTTCTCACTCATATACCAAGTGAGATTTATTTTTTACTGAGTATGGTGTTAAAGCATAGTAGGTGTCTTGTCATAATTACAGTGGCTGTGATGTCACAAGTACAGTGTATGTGATGTCCTATAGAGCGGCTGTGTGGTGTCATGAATCGAGTGGGTTATGTTGCCATGAATACAGTCTTTGATGTCAAGAAAGAGTGGGTGTTATGTCACAAATTAATCATAGGATGTCATAACGTATAGTGGGTTTGATATCACAAATAATGCTCGGTGTTTGTATAATCAATATACTCCAGTAATGACCCAGGTATCAGTTGGATGCGATATCAGTTATAATTGGGTTGATGACATGAAACTAAAGTGTGTGTGATGTCATAGAGTGGTGTGATATCATACAGAGTGGATGTGATGTCCTATGTAGTTCTTAAGATGTCATAGATATTGTGGCTGTGATATCATATATATCAGAGGGTGTTATATGATCGATTAATCTGTGTTGTGTGACACAGGAATAGTGGATGTGTTGTAGATATAAATGGTGTGTGATGTGAGATAAGAGAGATTTGATGTATGAATAGAGTCATTGATGTCGACCCAGCGTGGGTGTGATGTCGTATATACTGCATAGTGTTCTTCTATACATAGTATGTGTGGTGACCTGCATTACAGTGTGTGGTATATCATTGATAGAATGGGAGTTATCACACTGATACATGATTATGGAAGTTATGCTGTCAGATAGAGTGGTTGTTTGTCTTAACACGGTGTGTTTATGTCAAATATAGTGGGATATGAATTCAGAACCATAGTGGATGTGATGGGACAGTGGAGTGGCTGTGATGTCACAGGTATAGGGGATGAGATGGTATAAACCGTGGATGTGATGTCATATAGAGGGGAAATTGATGTCATGAATGCAGTGTCTGTGAATTGTCATAAATACTGATCATTGATGTCATTAAGTGTGAATGTGTGTCCAGGTAGAATGTGTATGATGTCATAAGTGTGCCGTGTTCATAGCATACATACTTGTGATGTCATGACACCAGAGGTACATCGATACACATGTTTACAGTGTTCGTGTACCACATTAGTGTGATGGCCACAAATACAGAGGCCAGTGATGTCAAATAGTGGGTGAGATATCAGGTATAGACGATGCATTTTTCTTGAAAGCAGTATGTGTGATATCATAAATATTTGATATGATGTCATAAATATACTAGCTGTGATGTCATACATATAGGGCACTGTGATGTCATAAAGAGTTTATGTATCATTCATTTCATGAATATGCTGTCATATAACAGAGTGTGTGTGATATCGTCCAGAGAGTGGGTGTTGGTATAATTGATACACTGGGTTTGAGAACACAGATACAGTGGATGTAGTCTCAGATACCATGGGGTGAGATGGCAGATATAACAGTTTGTGTTGTCATGTGTGTGATCTCAGCTATAGTGTCTGTGATGCCACGAATGCAATGGAGGTAATGCGATGACTACAATGGTGTGAGGTCATAAGAGTCGCAATGCGAAGTTATGTATAGTGCCGTAAGATATCATACATTAAATGGGTGTGATGTCATGCGTTACAGTAGGATCTGAGATTTCATCATTAAGTGGTGTTCGTGATGACAAAGGTACTGTGGATGCAATGTCAGATATATTTGGAGTGATGTCATGAGTACAGTGCATGCGATGTTCATAAATAATGTGGTGTCATGTTCTATAAAATGTGGATGTGATGCCTTAAACGAGTGTTTTGATGAGTACGCAAACATTGGTGTGATGTCATACAAACAAAGGGTGTGATAAGAAGAAAGAGTGGGTGTGAGTACACAGATACAGTGGTCGAGTGACTTGTAACAAAATTTTGACTATGTATTGTATACAATGGATTTGATGTCATCATAAATATAGCGGATGAGATCTATAGATACACTTGTTGTGATATCAAAAGAAAATTTACTGGATGTGATGACAGAGATACTGTGGATATGAGGGTTAAATATACAGTGTGTATGCCTTAGAAATGGTGGTTTGATTTTAATGTCATAACGTGAGGAATGTGAAGTGTATTCTACAGTGCAAAATGCTATACAATAGCGCAGAATGTGAATGTGCATACAAAGAGTAGGGTGACGTTGGCAATACAGAGTGGGTGTGATGACACAGAGTATTTGCTGTGATGTCGCATGTATAGGGTATATATTGCCTGCGTACTGATGATGGGTTTCATATATAGAGGTGTGACGTCATAAAGTGCAGTAGTGTGAAGACTTAAGGAGTAGATGTGATGTTAAGAGTGCAACTGATGTCACAACGTATATTGGTTGTGAGTGTCACAACAAGTGCGTGTGATATCATGGAGAGGTTGTGATGGCAAAGATACAGTGGGTGTGCTGTTCCGTATAGTGGGTGAGACGTCATGTCTGAAGTGGATGTGACATCATAATACTGTGGTTTGCTGTTATAAAGAGGATGAGATGCCATCTACAGTGCAAATGATATCATAAATATGGCAAGTGTGGTGTCAGAAACACAGAGGGTTTTGATGTTATACAGAGTGGTTGTGGTGTCATAAATAAAGTGGATAGGATGTCACACAAGTATACTGGATGTGATAGCATATATATTATTGTTTGTGATATCATTGATAGACTGGGTCTGATGACACAGATCCAGTTGATGTGAGGTCAGATATAGTGGACGTGATGTCATAAATAAAGTGGTGTGATGTCGTAAAGAGTGGATTTGATGTCATAGGTGTTACTATGATTTCATACATATAGTGGAGGTGATGTCATACATACACTGGGTTTGATAAAATTGAATGCATTTGCCAGTTTGATGATACAGATGACAGTCGGAGTCGGTGTGATATCAGATATGGTGTCTGTGAAGGACACACACGGTTCAGTTCTCATAAACATGTGTGTGATGCCATATCAAGTAGATAAGTTCATAAAGGTAGAGTGTGTGATGTCATAGATAGAGTCATTGTATGATGTATCACTTATATAGTGAATGTGATATCATACACAGTAGATGAAATGTCATATCGTATCACAATGCGTGTGATGTCATGAATACACTGCATGTGATGTCATAAATACTGAGGATTGTTGTCATAGAGTGTGGATATGATGTCATGTGTAGTGTCATCTGATGGATCATACATATGCCACCTTGACACATGTGATTAATAATAGTTGGTGTGGATGGCGTCGACAAAGTGGGAGTGTGTGATGACATATACAGGGATGTGTTGGCAGTTAGAACGGGTTTCAAGACAGACATAGAGCTTGTGTAGTCATACACACAGTGTGGGTGAGAACGTATATAGTGGATATGATGTCCTAAACGTAGTATGTGCCATGACATGGGATACAGTGGTAGGTGTTCCCACTCAATACAAGTGAGATGTATTTTTTTTAACATGAGTATGGTGTCTAAAGCATTAGTAAGGTGTCTTGTCATAATTACAGTGGCTGTGATGTCACAGTACAGTGTATGTGATGTCCTTATAGAGCGGTGTGTGGTGTCATGAATCGAGTGGGTTGTGTTGCCATGAATACAGTCCTTTGATGTCAGAAAGAGTGGAATGTTAAGTCACAAATTAATCATAGGATGTCATACGTATAGTGGGTTTGATATCAACATAATGCTGGTGTGGTATAATCAATATACTCAGTAATGACCCAGGTACAGTGGATGCGATGTCAGATATACTGGGTTGATGACATGAAACAGTGTGTGTGATGTCATAGAGTGGTGTGATATCAATACAGAGTGGATGTGATGTCCTATGTAGTTCATAAGATGTCATAATAGATATTGTGGCTGTGATATCATATATACAGTGGGTGTTATATGATATCGATAATCTGTGTGTGATGACACAGGAATAGTGGATGTGCTGTCAGATATAAAGGGTGTGATGTGAGATAAAGGTCATGGAGAAAATTTGATGTCATGAATAGAGTCACTTGATGTCACCCAGCGTGGGTGTGATGTCGTATATACTGCATAGTGTTCTATACATATAGTATGTGTGGTGACCTGATACAGTGTGTGGTATATCATTGATAGAATGGGAGTTATCACACTGATACAGATTATGGAAGTTATGCTGTCAGATAGAGTGGTTGTATTGTCTTAACACGGTGTGTGTTTCAATGTCAAATATAGTGGATATGAATTCAGAACCATAGTGGATGTGATGGTACAGATGGAGTGGCTGTGATGTCACATGGTATAGGGGATGAGATGGTATAAACCGTGGATGTGATGTCATATAGAGGGGATCTGATGTCATGAATGCAGTGTCTGTGATGTCATAAATACTGATCATTGATGTCAATAAAGTGTGAATGTGGTGTCATGTAGAATGTGTATGATGTCATAAGTGTGCCGTGTCATAGCTTACATACTTGTGATGTCATCGACACAGAGGTACATCGATACACATTGTGTTACACGTGTACACATTTAGTGTGATGGCACAAATTACAGTGGCAGTGATGTCAAATATAGTGGGTGAGATATCAGGTATAGACGATGCATTTTCTTGAAAAGCAGTATGTGTGATTATCATAAATATTTGATATGATGTCATAAATATACTAGCGTGTGATGTCATACATATAGGGCTGTGATGTCATAAAGAGTTTATGTCATATCATTCATCCTGAATATGCTGTCATATACAGAGTGTGTGTGATATCGTCCAGAGAGTGGGTGTGGTATAATTGATACACTGGGTTTGAGAAACACAGATACAGTGGATGTAGTCTCAGATACCCGCATGGGTGAGATGGCAGATATAACGTTTGTGTTGTCATGTGTGTGATCTCAGCTATAGTGTCTGTGATGCCACGAATGCAATGGGTAATGCGATGACTACAATGGTGTGAGGTCATAAAGAGTGATGCGACGTTATGTATAGTGCGTAAGAATCATACATAAAAAATGGGTGGTGATGTCAGCATATGTGATGTCATGGTTGTACAGTTTTGGTCTGAGATCATCATTAGAGTGGTTGTGATGACACAGGTTACAGTGGATGCAATGTCAGATATTTTGGAGTGATGTCATGAGTACAGTGCATGCGATGTCATAAATAATGTGGTGTCATGTCATAAAATGTGGATGTGATGCCTTAAACAGTGTTTTATGATGGTACGCAAACATTGGTGTGATGTCATACATACAAAGGGTGTGTGATAAGATGAAAGAGTGGGTGTGAGGACACAGATACAGTGGTAGTGAAGTAACAAAATTTTGAATATGTATTGTATACAATGGATATGATGTCATCATATATAAGCGGATGAGATCTCATAGATAAATGTGTTGTGATATCATCAAACACTGGATGTGATGACAAGATACTGTGGATATGCTGTCAAATATAATAGTGTGTGATGCCTTAGAAATGGTGGTTTGATGTCATAACGTGAGGATGTGATGTCTTCTACAGTGCAAAATGCTATACATAGCAGAATGTGATGTCATACAAAGAGTAGGTGTGACGTTGGCAATACAGTGGGTGTGATGACACAGAGTATTTGCTGTGATGTCGCATGTATAGGGTTATATATTGCCCTGCGTACTGGATGTGGTTTCATATATAGAGGTTGTGACGTCATAAGTGCAGTAGTGTGAAGACTTAAGGAGTAGATGTGATGTTATAGAGTGCAACTGATGTCACACGTATAGTGGGTGTGATGTCACATCAAAGTGCGTGTGATATCAGTGGAGAGGTTGTTGATGGCAAAGATATTACAGTGGGTGTGCTGTCCCGTATAGTGGGTGAGTACGTCATGTCTGAAGTGGATGTGACATCATAAATACTGTGGTTTGCTGTTATAAAGAGGATGAGAATGCCAATCTACAGTGCAAATGATATCATAAATATATGGCAAAGTGTGGTGTCAGAAAACACAGAGGGTTTTGATGTTATTACAGAGTGGTTGTGGTGTCATAAATAAAGTGGATAGGATGTCACACGTATACTGGATGTGATAGCATATATATATTTGTTTGTGATATCATTGATAGACTGGGTGTGATGACACAGATCCAGTTGATGTGAGGTCAGATATAGAGGAGTGATGTCATAAAAGTAAAGTGTGGATGATGTCGTAAAGAGTGGATTTGATGTCATAGGTGTTATACATATGATTTCATACATATAGTGGAGGTGATGTCATACATACACTGGGTTTGATAAAATTTGATGCATTTGCAGTGATGATACAGATACAGTCGGTGTGATATCAGATATGGTGTCTGTGAAGGGACACACGGTTTGTTCTCATAACACTGTGTGTGATGCCATATCAAGTAGATAAGTTCATAAAGGTAGAGTGTGTGATGTCATAGATAGAGTCATTGTATGATGTCAACTTATATAGTGAAATGTGATATCATACACAGTAGATGAAATGTCATTATCGTACACAATGCGTGTGATGTCATGAATACAGTGCATGTGATGTCAATAAATTAATGAGGATTGTTGTTCATAGAGTGTGGATATGATGTCATGTGTAGTGCATCTGATGGCATACATATGCACCTGTGATTCCTTACATAGTTGGTGTGATGGCGTCGACAAATGTGGGTGTGATGACATATAGAGTGGATGTGGATGGCAGTTAGAACGGGTTTCAAGACAGACATAGACGCTTGTGTTAGTCATACACAAAAGTGTGGGTGAGATCGTATATAGTGGATATGATGTCCTAAAGTAGTATGTGCATGGACATCGGGTACAGTGGTTAGTGTTCCCAGTCATATCACAGTGCGATGATATTTTTACTGAGTATGGTGTCTAAAGCATAGTAGGTGTCTTGTATATTTACAATGGCTGTTGATGTCAACATGTAGAGTGTTATGTGATGTCATATACAGTGGGTGTGGTGTCATGAATCGAGAGCAGGTGTTGCCATGAATACAGTATTGAGATGCTCATAAAGAGTGGGTGAATAACTGTCATAATTAATCATAGGTTGCCCGTTCACTAGTATAGTGGGTTCTGCTTATCACACATAAATTCTGGTGTGGTCATTTAATCAATATACTCAGTAATGACCCAGGTAGAGTGGGGCGATGTCAGATATACGGGTTGAATGACATGGGAGAACAGTGTGTGTGATGTCTCATAGAGTGGTTGTGATATCATACAGAGTGGATGTGATGTCTTATGTAGTCATTAAGTATCATAGACTATTGTGGCTGTGGATATCATACCTTACAGTGTGGGTGTGTTTATGATCGATATATGTGTGTGATGGACACAGGAATTGTGGATGTGCTGTCAGATAATAAAGGGTGTGATGTGAGAAAAAAGACATTTGATGTCATGAAATAGAGTCCACTTGATGGTCACCCAGCGGTGGGTGTGATATGTGATATCTACTGCATAGTGTTTCCTTACATTTGTATGTTCTGGTTGGTGACTGCATACAGTGTGTGTATATACCATTGATAGAACTGTGGAGTTATCACACATGTACAGATTATTGAAGTTTATGCTGTGAGATAGAGTGTTTGTATTGTCTTTAAACGGTGTGTTTCATGTCAACTATAGTGGATAAGAATTCAGAACTATAGTGGATGTGATGGTACAGATGGAGTGGCTGTGATGTCCACATGTATATGGGATGAGATGGTCATTAATATGTGGATTTGCAGTTCATATAGAGGGGATATGATATCATGAATGCAAGTGTCTGTGTTAGTCATCAATATGATATTTGATGGTCATAAAGTGTGAATGTGCGTGTCATGTAGAATGTGTATGATGTCATTAGTGTGCCAGTGTTTGGACGTACATACTTGTGACTGTCATCTCGACACAGAGGTATATCAATACACAAACGTTTTACACGTGTTACACATTAGTTTGTTGGCACAAATTCAGAGGCAGTGATGTCAATATAGTGGGTGAGATATCAGGTGTAGACGATTGCATTTTCTTGAAAGCCAGTATGAGTGATATCATATAATATTGAATATGTGTCATAAATATACTAGCTGTGTATGTCATACATATAGGGCTGGGCCTGGATGTATAAAGCGTTTATGTCATTATCATTTATCATGAATATGCTGTCATACACAGAGTGTGTGTGATATCGTTCCAGAGAGTGGGTGGTGGTATACATTGATACACTGGATTTGAGAACAAGCAACGTGGATTGTAATGTTCAGATACAATGGGTGAGATGGCAGATATAACATTTGTTTGTTTTGTCATGTGTGTGATCTACAACTATAGAGTCTGTGATGCCTCGGTATGACCATGGAGTAATGCGTTGACTAGCAATGGTGTGAGGTCATAACAGAGTGGATGCGATCGTTATTGGTATAGTGCGTAAGATTTCATACATAAAATGGGTGTGAGTCCGACGTACAGTTGGTCTGTAGATCTCATTAGAGTGGATGTGTTGACACAGGTACAGAGGCTGCAATGTCAGCTATATATGGAGCGTGATGTTATGAGTACGTTCATGCAATGTCATAAACCATAATGTGTGTGTCCTGTCATCAAATGAGGATGTGATGCCGACAAGAGTGAATATGATGGGCACGCACACAGGGGGTGTGATTTCCTACATACAAAGGGTGGGCTACAGAGGGGAATAACAGTAGGGTGAGAGACCCCACGAGTATTCAATGGTGTGAGGTACCTAAACTTTGTACTATGTTTGTCATACACTGGATATGCATTTCATCATATATAGCACATGGAGCTTCAAAGATACACTTGAAGTGATACATTCATAAACTGGATGGTGATGACAAGAGATCTGATGGAATAGAAGACCAAATAAAAGTAGTGGGATGCCTTAGAAATGGTGGTTTGATATCATACACGTTAGAGGATGTGCGTTTCTTCCACAGTGGCAAAGATGCTGGCACATAAGCAATGTGATTTTGCACCCCCGCCCCCTACATACCATACGGTATGAGTTGACGGTGGTCAATAGAGTCGGTGTGCGGATCCACATAGGATTAATTTGCTGTAGATGTCACATGGTACAGGGTTATATATTAGTCCTACTTTCTGGATGAGGATGCATACATATCGTGGTTGTAAGGTCTTAAGTACAGTAGAGTGAAGACTTAAGGAGTAGATGTGATGTTATAGTCGTGGCAACTGATGTCTCACGTATAGTGGATCGTGTGTGTGTCACTTAAATGGGGGTGTGATATTTAGCGGAAGAGGTTGTGATGGCAAAGATACAGTGGTGTTGTGCTAGTCTCATATTGTGGTTGTGTGAGACGTCATATCTAGAAGTCGGATGTGACATTCTTAAATGTCTGTGGCTTTGGTGTATAAAGAGGATGAGATGTTCTCTAGAGAGCAAATGAGTATCATACATATGCGAGTGTTGGTGTTCAAGCGAACACAGAGGTTAGGTGATGTTATACAGAGTTGCGGTGTGATGACATACATATTGTGGATAGGATGTCACACGTATACTGGATTGTGATATCATATATATATTTTTGGTTGTGATATCATCGATAGACTGGGTTCTGATGGTAGAAGATCAGTTTCTTTGACGTAGAAATATGAGGACGTGAAGTCATGAATAAGTGGGTTGAGATGTTTGTAAAAGAGTGGATGTGGATGTCATAGGATGTATAATTTGATTTCATAACTATAGTGGAGGTGATGTCCTACAAACACTGCGTAAGATAAAACTGATACATTTTCTGTGATGACACAGTTTCATGTGGTTTGTGAGGTCACGATTTTGTGTCTCGTGAAGGTACAGAATGGTTCTGCTCTCATTACGATGTAGTGTGATTGCTATATAAAGTAGGTAACGTCTCGTTATAAGGTTAGCAGTGAGATATCCATAGAGACGAGTCATTTTACTGCATGTCACGTTTATATAGTGACTGTGATATCATTTGCGGTAGATTGAAATGTCATATCGAATGTAATGCGTAGTGTATCATGAATAAAGTGCATGTGATGTCATAAATCTGAGGTTTGTTGTTCATAGAGTGTGGATCTATGATGTATGTGTTCGTGCATCTGATGCATACATATGCCACCTGTGATCTCTTACATAGTTGGTGTGATGGCGTCGACCAAAGTAGGGTGTGATGACATATACAGTGGATGTGATGGCAGTTAGAAAGGGTTTCAAGACAAGACATAGAGAAAACTTGTGTAGTCATACACAGTGTGGGGTGAGAACGTATATAGTGGATATGATGTCCTAAACGTAGTATGTGCCATGACATGGGATACAGTGGTAGAGTTCCCATCATATTACCAAGTGAGATGTTATATTTAACTGAGGGATGGTGTCGTAAAGCATAGTAGGTGTCTTGTCATAAATTACAGTGGCTGTGATGTCACAAGTACAGTGTATGTGGATGTCATATAGAGTGGGTGTGGTGTCATGAATCGATTGCCTGTGTTGCTCATGAATACAGGACCTTTGAGTTGTCATAAAGAGTGTGTGTTAGGTTCACAAATTAATCACATAGAATGTATACATACAGTGTGTTTGATTATCACACTATTAATTCTGGTGTGGTATAATCTAATATAATCAGTAATGACCCAGGTACAGTGGATGCGATGTCAGCTATTACCTGGGTTGATGAACATGACAAACAGTGCTGTGTGATTCATTTAGAGTGGTGTGATTATTATTACCGAGTGGATGTGATGTCATATGTAGTTCAAAGATAATCATAGAATATTGTGGGCTGTGATCATCATATCTATACTGAGGGGTGTTATATGATCTATAAATCTGTGTGTGATGACACAGGAATAGTGGTGTGCTGTACGATATAAAAAGGTTGTGATGAGTGAGAAAAGAAGATAATTTGATATGATGTCATGAATTTTTAGAGTGACTTGATTGTCACCCAGTCGTGGGTGTGATGTCGTAATATACTGCATAGTGTTCTATAATATACGTAATGTGTGGTGACCTGCATTACAGTGTGTGGTTATATCATTGATAGAATGTGGAGTGTATCACACTGATACAGATTATGGAGTTATGCTGTCAGATAGAGTGGTTGTATCTGTCTTTAAACGGTGTGTTTCATGTCAAATATAGTGGATATGAATTCAGAACCATAGTGGATGTGATGGTACAGATGGAGTGGTGTGATGTCACAGGTATAGGGGATGAGATGGTATAAACCGTGGATGTGATGTCATATAGAGGGGATCTGATGTCATGAATGCAGTGTTTGTGATGTCATAAATACTGATCATTGATGTCATAAAGTGTGAATGTGGTGTCATGTAGAATGTGTATGATGTCATAAGTGTGTGCCGTGTCATTAGCTTACATACTTGTGATGTCATCGACACAGAGGTACATCGATACACATGTTTACACGTGTACACATTAGTGTGATGGCACAAATACAGTGGCAGTGATGTCAAATATAGTGGGTGAGATATCAGGTATAGACGATGCATTTTCTTGAAAGCAGTATGTGTGATATCATAAATATTTGATATGATGTCATAAATATACTAGCTGTGATGTCATACATATAGGGCTGTGATGTCATAAAGAGTTTATGTCATATCATTCATCCCTGAATATGCTGTCATATACAGAGTGTGTGTGATATCGTCCAGAGAGTGGGTGTGTGGTATAATTGATACACTGGGTTTGAGAACACAGATACAGTGGATGTAGTCTCAGATACATGGGTGAGATGGCAGATATAACATTTGTGTTGTCATGTGTGTGATCTCATCTATAGTGTCTGTGATGCCACGAATGCAATGGAGGTAATGCGATGACTATAATGGTGTGAAGTCATAATGAGTGGATGCGAAGTTATGTATAGTGCGTAAGATATCATTACATAAATATGGGTGTGATGTCATGCGTACAGTTGGTCTGAGATTCATCATTAGAGTGGTTGTGATGACACAGGTACAGTGGATGCAATGTCAGATATATTTGGAGTGATGTCATGAGTACAGTGCATGCGATGTCATAAATAATGTGGTGTCATGTCATAAATGTGGATGTGATGCCTTAAACAGTGTTTTGATGGTACGCAAACATTGGTGTGATGTCATACATACAAAGGG
>JAJLRB010002762.1:0-13063 GCA_020976825.1 Odocoileus hemionus | reverse complement strand
ATCATATCCAAATCTTAGATATCCCCAACAATGTATGAAAACTCACTATTCTTTTTGACTTGAAACACATTTTGCCATACATTCATCGTTAAGTATCACACAGCTCTGTGAAAAAAAACTATATGTGGACATCACGGGGGCATGTACCCCCCATTAAAATGCAGTATAAGGACCCTATCCACCCCTTAGACAACAATCCTTAGTTTTGACATCATTGCAGTTTTTCAAGACATCACTGAAATATATAGGGATGTCACTTCTGTGTCCCACACATTCATCTATATGTGATTCTAAATGCGGTTTCTATGTATCCACACATGTTTTAAATATCTATTTATATGGCATCGGCAGGTTTTTTACCACCAACCATTGTGTGTTTCACAGCCACTTGTCTGTATCACACCCACGTATTTTCATCACACCAATGTATCAATTTTATCAAACCAGTTTTTGTATGACATCACCCCCACTTTTCGTCTGAAATCTTGTAATACATATGCATACCTCACTTTTTATGACATCACCCACTTTATGTATACTTCAATTCCGCATAATGACATATATCCACAAAATTCTGACCTCCGGCACTGACTGTGTTCACCACCCCTCTATCGAATATCACAGCCAAATTTTTATGATATGCATCCACTAATTGTGACTCTTCCACTAATTTAGACATCATCCCCAAGTATATATGAATCACAACACTGTGTGTTGATGACACCACCCTCAGCATGGGTATGACAATATTTGAAATACAATGAATCACACCCGTTTTAAAGCAAACGCAGTTTTTTTATGTCACATCATTTCGGGAACATCCACCCCTGTATCTTTGTACCACCCCTCCCCGGGATATCCGCCATTTTGTTGACATTCCCACTATAGGGGGTGATGTCATAGCCTGTAATAACATACTCCACTGGTTATCTAAAAATCTGGACGATGACAGGCAAACCCTTTTTTAATAAAACCACACCCAGTATGGGGGAAACAATACACTAACATGTGACCAAAACCCACTAATGTGTTCTTTAAAACCCCCACTGCTTGAAAAAATCACACCCCTCTCTCTACGAATCACCCCGGGCATATGTAAAACACTTTTGCACCATAAACATCCACCTCCCTTTATGACATCACACCAACATTTCGAAGACATCCACACCATATGTTTGATCAACATATCCACGGTATCTTGTAATACTCCACTGTATTGATGATATCATTACCATCTGTATTTATTGAAACTCATCGACTATAGATAAGACATCAATCCCATGTATAAAACATCATAATCACCACTGTTTGTAGCATTGCAGAAACTGTATCTGTGTCTCACACACCGCTACTTCCATCATTTCACAACCTTGGAGGTATGACATCACACAACTATTAGTTTAACAAACAGACTACACTATATAAGCCATCACATCCACATTTTATGAGATTACCACCATATTACTTTGACAGCTAAATGCATTGTACCCCATGATATCACTCAACTATCTGACATTGCATCCACTGTTCTGTGTAATCACAAACACTCTAGATTGATGATCTCTGAAGAACTGTATATATTGACATCACACCCAGTTTACTATTATGATATCTTACGCACTTTACATAACGTCGCATCCATCCTCTTTATGACCTTCACACCACTGTAGTCACTCCACATTTATCATCCATTGCATTGGTGGCATCACAGACGGCTATATATGAGATCACACACACATGACAGCACAAACTTTATATCTGCCATCTCACCCACTGCTATCTGGAAGATCACATCCAACTGTATGATGTGTCAATCAGACCAGTGTATCAATTAATACCACACCACTGTCGCGGGCATGATATCACACACACTATATGTATGACATCCATATTCAGTGTGAATGACATAACATATTATGACTCACCCACCCAGATTAATGACTAATCACCCTCCACATATATGTATGACATCACACCCAGTATATTTATGACATCATATCCAATTATATATGATATCACACATACTGCTTTCATGACACACAATGTCTTATACCTCTGACATCTCTCCCACTATATTTGACATCAGAGCCACTATATCTCTGTCATCACACAGATGTCACACACACATGTGTATCGATGTACCTCTGTATCAATGACATCACAACAAGCATGGAAGCGTCACAATTGGTACACATGTGAACATCATACACATGTACAATGGACATCACATTCACACTTTATGTCACGTCAGTGATCAATATTTATGACATCACAACCACTGCATTCATGACATCAGATCTCCTCTTATATGGCATCACATCCAACATTTATGACATCTCATCCACTATACCTGTGACATCACAGCCACTTTATCTGTAACATCACACCCCTGACTGTGTTGTGAATTCATATCCATATACTTGATATCAAATCACACTGTGTTAAGACAATACAATCAACTCTATCTGACATCATACCATCCATATCTATATCTGTGTGATCACACCCACTGTATCGATGATAAAAACACACACTGAATGTAGGACATCACACATTTCATATGTATGGCACCCACAATATGCACTACATACGACATCACCCCACGCCGTGTGATTCGTGACATCAAATCACTCTGTCCATGACATCAAAGCTCATTTATCTCACTCACACCCATTATATCTGACAGCCACATTCACTGTATCTGTGTCATCACACCACAGATTATCAATCATAAAAACCCTATTGTATGTACGATATCACAGCCACAATATATATGACATCCTATGAACTACTGTATATGAACATCACATCCACTCTGTACTGATATCCCAAAAACTCTATGACATCACACCCTCTGTATTCATGTCATCACACCACAGTATATCTGACATCGCTTCCACTGTACCTGCATCACTACTTAGTGTATTGATTATAACACACCTGCAACATATGTGTGATATCAAAAAAAAACCCACTATATGTATGACATCATATGAATTCTATGTGACATCACAACCTACTCTTTATGACATCACAAGACTGTATTCACGACGTCCCATCAACTGTTCATTCATGGCTGTCTCACCACTGTATTATTAGACATCACATATACTATACTTGTGACATCACAGCACCTGTAACTATGACAAGACACCTGCTATGTTTTAGACATCATACTCTTCGGTCCATATAGACATCTCACATGGTTGTATGAATGACAACATCACCACAGTATTGATGATATCACCTGCACCCACTCTGTTTATGACCATCATATCCATCTATATAGATTATCACCCACAATGTATGTATGTTCTACACTATCTCTATATCTGACTTGAAAACACATTCTATTCTGCCATCACATTCATCGTTGTAAGTCATCACACATGCTCTGTGAAAACAACACAATTTACTATGTGAGACTAGACACAGGTGGCATATGTATGCCAATCCTATGCAGTATACAGGACATCATATCCACTACTTTATGATGAACAAAACATCCTTAGTATTTATGACATCATATGCACTGTTTTTCATGACATCACATGCACTATATATAGGCATGTCATCTACTGTGTGCGATATCCATTCACTCTATATGTGACTTCATCACAATGACTGGTTTCTATGATATCAACACACACTACGTTTATGACATATCTACTTTTATGGCATCACACAGAGTGTTATGACACCACACAACCATTGTGTTGCTTCACAGCCGACTGTGTCTGATTATCACACCCACAATGTATTTGTGTTCATCACACCCAATGTATCAATTTTTATCAAACCCACGTATTTGTATGACATCACCTCCACAATTCGTCTGAAATCATATGTAATAACTATGACATCACACTCACTCTTTATGACATCACACCACTTTATGTATGACTTCATTCCACATATATGACATCATATCCACACTCTTATCTGACCTCACGTGGCACTGTATCTGTGTCATCACTACACACGCTCTATCGAATATATCACAGCCAATAATATGTATGAATATCACATCCACTATATCTGTGACATCCTATCCACTATATTTATGACATCATTAACCCAGTTAATGACATCACAAACATCTGTGTGTTGATGACACCACTCAGCATAGGTATATGACTTAATATATTTGCACTAACAGATGACATCACATCCATGCTATCTAAGCAGCAACCGCAGTAGTTTTTATGTCACATCCACTTCAGGCATGACATCGCATACCACTGTTATCTTTGGTCACCACAACCTCACCAGGGATATCACAGCCACTTTTGTATGACATCATACCCACTATATGGGTGACTGTCATACGCACTGCTATATAACATCACATCCACTCTGCTTATATCATCACAATACTGGACTTATGACAGCGCAACCTCTTATATGATGAAACCCACATCCAGTATGAGCAGGGGAAACATGATACATAACACTACACATACGGTAACATCACAACCCTAATGTGTGTCATTACACCCACTGCTATTGTCTCGAAACATCACACCCACTTCTGTACGACACTCCACACCCGGCCATATGTATAAACATCTTTTGCAGCACCATAGAATGAAAAAAGACATCACACAGCTCACTTTATGACATCACACCAAAATTCGAAGACATCACACCATATATTTGACATCATATCCACGGTATCTCTGTCATCACATCCACTGTATTGATGATATCATACCATCTGTATTATGAAAACTCTCAGATATATATAACGACATCATATCCATTGTATAAAACATTCATATTCACTCTGTTTGTAGCATTTGCAGAACCACTGTATCTGTGTCTCACACAACACTCTTTCCATCATATCACAACTTGGTAGGTATGACATCACACGCCAACTATAAAGTTTAACAACACATACACTAATATACAGGCATCACATCACATTTTTGAGATTACACCACATTACTTATGACAGCAATCGCACTGTACCCATGATAATCACTCCAAACTATATGACATTGCATCCACTGTATCTGTGTCATCACATCCACTCTATTGATGATCTCTGAAGAACTGTATTATATGACATCACACCCAGTTTATGTATGACTTCTTATGTACTACACATAAACTCACATCCACTCTTTATGATTCACACCACTGTACAGTCATCACATTACTATCCATTGCATTCATGGTCATCACTCAGGACGCTATATATGAGATCACACACATGACAACAACAAAACGTTATATATGCCATTCTCACCCACTCTATCTGACACTGCCATCCACTGTATCTGTGTCTCAGACCCAGTGTATTAATTATTACACACCCACTGTCTGGATGTTATTCACACCACTATGTGTATGACACCATATTCAGTGTGCGAATGACATAACATAAGGCTCTTTATGACATCACACCCCTATATGTATGACATCACACCCAGTATATTTATGACATCATATCCAATATATATGATATCACACATACTGCTTTCATGACAACAACAATGTCTATACCTGACATCTCCCCCACTATATTTGGACATCAGAGCACTATATCTCTGTACATCACACAGATGACACACACAACATGTGTATCGATGTACCTCTGTATCGAATGACATCACAACAAGCATGGAAGTCGTCACAATTGGTACACATGTGACATCATACACACGTTGTACATGACATCACATTCACACTTTATGACGTCAGTGATCAATATTTATGACATCACAACCACTGCATTCATGACATCAGTTCTCCTCTATATGGCATCACATCCAACATTTATGACATCTCATCCACTATACCTGTGACATCACAGCCTATTTATCTGTAACATCACACCCACTGTGTTTGTGAATTCATATCCATATACTTGATATCAAACACACTGTGTTAAGACAATACAATCAACTATCTATCTGACATCATACCATCCATATCTATATCTGTGTGATCACACCCACTGTATCGATGATAAAACACCACACTGAATGTAGGACATCACACATTTCATATGTATGGAACAATTATGCACTACATACGACATCACACCCACGCTGTGTGACATCAAATCACTCTATCCATGACATCAAAGCTAATTTATCTCACCTCACACCATTATATCTGACAGCAACATTCACTGTATCTGTGTGTCATCACACCCAGATTATCAATCATAAAAACCTATTGTATGTACGATATCACAGCCACAATATATATGACATCCTATGAACTGTATATGACATCACATCCACTCTGTATGATATCCCAAAACTCTATGACATCACACCCTCTTGTATTCATGTCATCACACACAGTATATCTGACATCGCTTCCACTGTACCTGCATCACTACTTAGTGTATTGATTATAACACCTGCAATATGTGTGATATTCAAAAACCCACTATATGTATGACATCATATGAATTCTATGTGACATCACACCTACTCTTTATGACATCACAAGACTGTATTCACACGAAATCCCATCAACTGTATTCATGGCATCTCACCCCACTGTATATGACATCACATACACTATACTTGTGACATCACAGCCACTGTAACTATGACAAAGACACCTACTATGTTTTTGACATCATACTCGGTATATCTGACATCTCACATGGTGTATGAATGACAACACTACCACTGTATCTGAATATCACTGAGCACCCACTCTGTTTATGACATATATATCCAAATCATTCTATGATATCACACACAATGTATGTATGACTACACTAGCTCTATATCTGACTTGAAACACAACAGTCTATCTGCCATCACATTCATAGTGTAAGTCCTATCACACACGCTCTGTGGAAAACAACACAACTACTATGTGATGACATCACAGGTGGCATACGGATAAGCCATCCTATGCAGTATACAGGACATCATATTCCACACACTTTATGACAACAATCTTAGTATTTATGACATTTCATATGCACTGTTTTCAAGACATCACATGCACTATATATGGCATTTCATCTACTGTGTGTATTCATCACATTCACTCTATATGTGACTTCTCACAATGACTGTTTCTATGATATCACACACACTCTACGTTTATGACAAATTCTATCTACTTTATATTAATCGAGCACACACGAGTGTTATGACCACACAACCATTGAGTTGTGTTTCACAGCCACTGTGTCTGATATCACACCCACTGTATTTGTGTTCATCACACCCAATGTATCAATTTTATCAAACCCAGTGTTTGTATGACATCACCTCCACAATTTTGTCTGAAATCTTATGTAATACTATGACATCACAATCACTCTTTATGACATCACACACTTTTTGTTTTATGACTTCAATTCCAGGACCAGTATATGACATCTATCCACTATATCTGACCTCACGTGCACTGTATTCTGTGTCATCACACCCAGCTCTATCGAATATCACAGCCAATATATGTATGATATCACATCCACTATATCTGTGACATCATAATCCACTATATTTTGACATCATACCCAGTATATATGACATCACAAACACTGTGTGTTGATGACACCACACTAGCATAGGTATGACAATATTTGCAATACACTACAGATGGACATCACATCCATGCTATCTAAGCAAACCGCAGTATTTTTTATGTCACATCCACTTCAGGCATGACATCGACCACTGTATCTTTTGTCACCACAACCTCTCAGGGATATCACAGCCAACTTTTGTATGACATCATACCCACTATATGGGTGATATCATATCGCACATATTTATACATCACATCACTGCTTATATCATCACAATAATGGACGTATGACAGCGCAACTCTCTATATATGAAACCAATCCCGTATGCAGGGCTACATATACACTACAATGTGAATCACAACCACTAATGTGTGTCATTACACCCTGCTGTTGAAACAATCACACCCACTCTCTGTATTACATCACACATCAGCCTAGGCATATGTATAACATCTTTTGAACATGTAGAAGACATCTCTTACACGCTCACTTATGACATCACAACCAACTTTTAAGACATCTACACCAGTATATTTGACATACTATCCATTGGTATCTCTGTCATCACATCACTGTATTGATGATATCATACCATCTGTATTTATGAATTCTCATCGATCTATATATGACGAATCATATTCCATTGTATAAATCATTTCTTTCACTCTATTTGTAGCATTGCAGAAACTGTTCTGTGTCTCACACTACACTCTTTCACATCATATCACAACCTTGGTAGGTATGACATTCACACCAACTATATGTTTAACATTTCACATACACTTTTTTTAATCTAAGGCTCACATCACATTTTATGAGATTCACACCACATAATACTTTATGACAGCAAATGCACTGTACCCATGATATCACTCCCACTATCTGACATTGCATCTCCACTGTATCTCTGTCATCATCAAACACTCTATTGATGATCTCTGAAGAACTGTATATATGACATCACACCCAGTTTATGTATGACATGTCTTATGCACTACACACATATACGTCACATCCACTCTTTATGATTTCACACCATTGTAGTCATCACATTACATCCATTGCATTCATGACATCACAGACGCTATATATGAGATCACACACACGATGACAACACAAAACGTTATATCTGCCATCTCTCACTCACTCTATCTGACACTGCTCATCCACTGTATCTGTGTCATCAGACCCAGTGTATTAATTATACCCACACCCACTGTCTGGATGATATCACACACACATATGTGTATGACACCCATATTCAGTGTGAATGACATAACATAAGCTCTTTTATGACATCAACACCCTATATGTATGACATCACACCCAGTTATTTTATGACTTCATATCCCAATATATATGATATCACACATACTGCTTCATGACAACACAATGTCTATACCTGACATCTCCCCCACTATTTGACATCAGAGCCACTATATCTCTGTCATCACACAGATGACACACACCATGTGTATCGATGTACCTCTGTATCGATGACATCACAACAAGCATGGAAGTCGTCACAATTGGTAAACATGTGACATATCATACACACTGTACATGACATCACATTCACACTTTATGACATCAGTGATCAATATTTATGACATCACAACCACTGCATTCATGACATCAGATCTCCTCTATATGGCAGCATCACATCCAACATTTATGACATCTCATCCACTATACTGTGACATTCACAGCCACTTTATCTGTAACATCACACCCACTGTGTTTGTGAATTCATATCCACTATACTTGATATCAAAACACACTGTGTTAAGACATACAATCAACTCTATTGACATCATACCATCCATATCTATATCTGTGTGATCACACCCACTGTATCGATGAATAAACACACACCCACTGAATGTAGGACATCACACATTTCATATGTATGGCACAATATGCATTACATACGACATCACACCCACGCTGTGTGACATCAAATCACTCTATCCATGACATCAAAGCTAATTTATCTCACCTCACACCCATTATATCTGACAGCACATTCAACTGTATCTGTGTCATCACACCCAGATTATCAATCATAAAAAAACCCCTATTGTATGTACGATATCACAGCCACAATATATATGACATCCTATGAACTATATATGACATCACATCCACTCTGTATGATATCCCAAAACTCTATGACATCACACCTCTGTATTCATGTCATCACACACAGTATTCTGACATCGCTTCCACTGTACCTGCATCACTACTTAGTGTATTGATTATAACACCTGCAATATGTGTGATATCAAACCCACTATATGTATGACATCATATGAATTCTATGTGACATCACACCTACTCTTTATGACATCACAGACTGTATTCACGACATCCCATCAACTGTATTCATGGCATCTCACCCACTGTATATGACATCACATACACTATACTTGTGACATCACAGCCACTGTAACTATGACAAGACACCTACTATGTTTTAGACATCATACTCGGTATATCTGACATCTCACATGGTGTATGAATGACAACACTACCACTGTATCTGATATCACTGCACCCACTCTGTTTATGACATCATATCCTAATCTATATGATATCACACACAATGTATGTATGACTACACTAAGCTCTATATCTGACTTGAAATAACACATTTCTATCTGCCATCACATTCATTAGTCGTAATCAAGTCATCACACATGCTCTGTGGAAAAACAACAACAACTACTATGTGAGACATCACAGGTGGCATAGTTATGCCATCCTACTGCAGTATATACAGGACATCATATCCACACTTTATGACAACATCCTTAGTATTTATGGATCATATGCACTGTTTTCAGACATCACATGCACTATATATGGCATGTCATCTACTGTGTGATATCACATTCACTATATATGTGACTTCTCACAATGACTGTTTCCTATGATATATCACACACACTACGTTTATGACATATCTACTTTATATGGCATCACACAGAGTGTTATGACCACACACCATTGGTGCTTCACAGCCACTGTGTCTGATATCACACCCCACTGTATTTGTGTCATCTCAACACAAACCCCAATGTATCAATATTTTATCAAAACCAGTGTTTGTATGACATCACCTCCACAATTTGTCTGAAATCATATGTAAATCCTACATATGACATCACACTCACTCTTTATAGAGACATCACACCACTTTATGTATGACTTCAATTCCAGCATTATATGACATCATATCCACTATATCTGACCTCACTGTTGCACTGTATACTGTGTCATCACGCACACCGCTCTATATCGAAATATCACAGCCAATATATGTATGATATCACATCCACTATATCTGTGACATCATATCCACTATATTTTATGACATCATAACTACCCCAGTATATTGATATGACATCACAACACTGTGTGTTGATGACACCACCCTCAGCATAGGTATATGACAATATTTGCACTACAGATGACATCACATCCATGCTATCTAAGCAAAACCGCAGCAGTATTTTTTATGTCACATCCACTTCAGGCATGACATCGCACCCACTGTATCTTTGTCATCACAACCTCTCCAGGGATATCACAGCCACTTTTGGTATGATCATCACACTATATGGGGGTGATATCATACGCACTTATATATAAACATCACATCCACTGCTTATATCATCACAATACTGGACGTATGACAGCGCAACCTCTATATATGAAACCACATCCAGTATGCAGGGAAACATATACACTACATGGGTCACATGTGACATCACAACACAATACTAATGTGTGTCATTACACCCACTCTTGTTGGACAACATCACACACCCACTCTCTGTATGACATCACACAGGCATAATGTACTATAGCATCTTTTGCGCCATAGAAGACATCACACGCTCACTAGCTTTATGACATCACAACCAACATTTCTAAGACATCACACCCAGTTATATTTGACATCATATCCACGGTATCTCTGTCATCACATCCACTGTATTGATGATATCATTACCATCTGTATTTATGAAAATTCATCGACTATATATATGACGACATCATATCCATTGTATAAATCATCATCATATTCACTCTATGTTTGTAGCATTGCAGAAACTGTATCTGTGTCTCACACACACTCTTTCCATCATATCACAACCTTGGTAGGTATGACATCACACACCACTATTATGTTTAACATCACATACACTATATAAGGCATCAACATCCACATTTTATGAGATACACACCACATTACTTATGACAGCAAATGCACTGTACCCATGATATCACTCCCACTATCTGACATTGCATCCACTGTATCTGTGTCATCACAACCACTTATTGATGATCTCTGAAGAACTGTATATATGACATCACACCCACATGACAACACAAACGTTATATCTGCCATCTCACCCACTCTATCTGACACTGCATCCACTGTATCTGTGTCATCAGACCCAGTGTATTAATTATACCACACCCACTGTCTGGATGATATCACACACACACTATGTGTATGACACCATATTCAGTGTGAATGACATAACATAAGCTCTTTATGACATCACACCCCTATATATATGACATCACACCCAGTATATTTATGACATCATATCCAATATATATGATATCACACATACTGCTTTCATGACAACACAATGTCTATACCTGACATCTCCCCCACTATATTTGACATCAGAGCCACTATATCTCTGTCATCACACAGATGACACACACACATGTGTATCGATGTACCTCTGTATCGATGACATCACAACAAGCATGGAAGTCGTCACAATTGGTACACATGTGACATCATACACACTGTACATGACATCACATTCACACTTTATGACATCAGTGATCAATATTTATGACATCACAACCACTGCATTCATGACATCAGATCTCCTCTATATGGCATCACATCCAACATTTATGACATCTCATCCACTATACCTGTGACATCACAGCCACTTTATCTGTAACATCACACCCCACTGTGTTTGTGAATTCATATCCACTATACTTGATATCAAACACACTGTGTTAAGACAATACAATCAACTCTATCTGACATCATACCATCCATATCTATATCTGTGTGATCACACACCCACTGTATCGATGATAAAACACACACTGAATGTAGGACATCACACATTTCATATGTATGGCACAATATGCACTACATACGACATCATCACCCCACGCTGTGTGACATCAAATCACTCTATCCATGGCATCAAAGCTAATTTATCTCACCTCACACCCATTATATCTGACAGCACATTCACTGTATCTGTGTCATCACACCCAGATTATCAATCATAAAAACCCTATTGTATGTACGATATCACAGCCACAATATATATGACATCTAATGAACTATATATGACATCACATCCACTCTGTATGATATCCCAAAACTCTATGACATCACACCCTCTGTATTCATGTCATCACACACAGTATATCTGACATCGCTTCCACTGTACCTGCATCATCACTACTTAGTGTATTGATTATAACACCTGC
>JAJLRB010002761.1:0-13081 GCA_020976825.1 Odocoileus hemionus | reverse complement strand
ATTCTTTTTTAGAGTAGATTAAAAATTAATGGCAACTTTTCATTAAGTTCCAACAAAGAGACTTTTGGTGTTGCGGATGTTGGCATAGGAGAAAGCATTTGGAACAGCCAGGGGCAAGGGCTAGCAAGAAAAATTTTGATGATATTTTTGTAATGTTTTAATTGAGCCTTTTGTAAAGTTTTAATCATTTAATTGTATATTGTTTATAAGTGTTTTGTCTGTTGCTGAATATTGGAAGGGCTAGAATATACTTTAAATGGCAGAAATTACAGCCTTAATAAGAGCGCGATAGGGGGTCTAGAGATCAATTGGAATAGTTTTTCTCTTGTTTGGCTGCTCATTTAACATTTTCTTTGACCCGGACACATATTTATAAGTCAAAACTGCAGTTTATGAGGAAAACTAAGGATTATGTTCAACTACTGTTTGCCGAAGGCAAGCCTAGTTTGCATTGGCACGAAACCAGAAGTCCCTGAAATGTAAAGAATGTGGTGAAGTAAAGTAGAGATAATAATAATGGGGGCTGGCCAGCCCTTTTAAGGCCAAGCCTTAGTAGTTAACAGATTCTCAATATGTCCATGTAGTCCACTCTCTCCCGATATAGCACGTATACCAGTGTCCCTGTTCTTTAGGCCACATTTACTGGGGTCCCTTTAATGTGACCCGGAACCTTGTGGGTACGCAGAGGTTGAGCGATCAGAAAGTAAAAGAGAGAAGGGAGGGATGATATCCCTTGGTTTTACACAAAGGACCAATAATTTCCATTGCACAGCAGGGCTAGTTGCATCACTCTCACCAAGGTGTACCAGGCACCCTCTTGGGTGGGTCTCCACAAGCCTTACTCCCGGGCAGAAAAAGTGAGCACGTACGGGTGTCTCCACGCTCCAGAAAGTCAGCCAGAATAAGATAGATAAGAGAGAGAGAGAGAAGAGAGAGAGAGACAATAAAAAGACCCGGGGGGACCTAAGCTCTAAATGGAACAAAGTGCTTTTAATGATTTTTCTATGAGTATATACCAGGCGTGCAGTACAAGAAACTTCTTGTCAGGAATGATTAGAGTTCACCACGCTAACCAGATATACTGCAAAGGTTCCATAGGGTACAAAGGTTAGTCATTTAATGGTCCACAATAGGTCAGGAGATAATCCATATCTCAAGAGAGGGGAATGGGACTGAGCGGTTTTGTCGGTAAAGAGTTGCTCTGCTCGAACTTGAATGTTCCTCTGGACTTTTTGGGACGGTGTTTCTCAGTGTGATTCTCTGTGTGTTGTTTAAAGGAAATGGTCAAGCCACTTCTTCTCGTGTTTGATGGGTAATGTGGGGATGCTATAGAGCCAATGCAGGGAAAATCGTGCCTCATCTTGAGTGGATATAGTTGAACAACGAATCTCTGTTTTTCGTGTTGCTGCGCAGTGAACTCAGGGCCCTTTAGACTTGTGACAGTGTTCTTTGTGGATTATCTTCTATTCCATCCATGAAGTCCAGGCTCCTTTCGTGTTTGATGTGTGAACAAGGAATCTGCTCTGCACCGTCAATGCAGGGGAATCGTAGACCTCATTAGCATCCAGCGAGGGGGGAAGTCCTCGCCGTTTTTTCTCGAGTTGCGGCGGGATGGATAAGCTGGGGTGTATTCTCGAGTTAGAACTTGGATGGCCCTTCAAAATTCGAGTTTGTTCAGCGAAGTCAGGACTCATGTGCTAGTTGCGAGGGACTCCCTCGAGGATTCTCATCGAGGCCTTGGCAGGGCAATCATGGATGCCTCTTTAGGTTGAGACACTTTGAGACCTATCTTAGGGTCCCTTTCAGTTCCCACAGTGATTGTTCGGATTCCTATCAATTTTTAAGAGAAGTCAGGCTTGTTGTCCTTTTGGACGCATTGAAGTCCAAGTTCCTCTCGAAATTTCAAGAGGATGTGAGGCCTCCTGTCGAGATGAGTCGGGGAACTAGCGCTTTCTCTAAAGTCTCCAACAGGTTGCAGGGAATTTACCCATCTCTTCATCTAGGGAGATGAAAGACTAGCATGCATTCAAGTCACTGGAGGGAAATATCGGCCATATTTCGAGTCACGGCATCTCGGTGTTCATTCCACTTGAGGCAGGAACCTCATGGGTCCCCTCTCAGATATCTATAGTCTAAGAGAGGCCTCCTGTTCAGGTGCTTGTGGAAAGTTGCATTCCTCTTGAGTCAAAAAAAAGGGAATCAGCTCTCATCTCGAGATGGTTTGGGGAACCCGGGGCTTTTCTTGATTTGGTGTGCTGAACTTGGTGTTCCACTGGACTCTATTTTACTTATCTATAGCAAATCCAAGAAATATCTTGTATGTTAGCATTTTATAGATCATTGAACATATTTATCAAAATCATATTATATATTACATACTTCCATTCCAGTCCAAATATATACTTATATTCATTAAGAGCTCAAAATCTCTTTAGCACTTCTGCAAGAAAATCCCCTTGTAAGAGTAAGCCAATGTTCAGCAATTAATGCTTTAAAATCCTAATTCATTTGGAAATGACCCAGCCATCCAACAAATTTCTACTACTTAGTTCAGCACAACTCCAACATGCTGGGTCACTCAGATCTCAAGAGACCACTCCAGATTACAGAGAATATATCATTTTATCAAAAATAGAATTCTTTTTAATAGAGCTTATCTAAAAGGTTTCATCTCACCTATAAATTTATATATATTTTATATTATATATATTTATATATATTATATATAAATATATATACTATATATATATATATATATATAAAGAGAGAGTTACTTTTTTTTGGACATCCTATCGTACCCCATACCAAGGCATAACCCAAAGTATTATAAAATGTTCATGACTCAAGAAAGTCCTCTTCTAGAATAACAAATAATTATATTTAAATCACATTCACAATTAAATAAACATTATACCCAACTTTGAACACCCTTCAGTTCGTGAAATGCTGAAACCAAATAGAAGCCCATTAACTCCACACTATCTAAAACAAAAACATACATTGAAACTTAGATAATTTTAGATACATTGATTAGAGTATGGGAAGAAGCATTATCTAGTCTAGCTTAAAAAATTAATGTAACTTTTTCATTAAGTTTCAACAAAGAGACTTTTGGTGTTGCGACTGTTGGCACAGGAGAAGCATTTGGAACAGCCAGGGCAGGGCTAGCAAGAAAATTTTGAGATATTTTGTAAAGTTTTAAAATTGAGCCTTTTGTAAAGTTTAATCATTTAATTTATATGTTTATAATAAGTGTTTTGTCTGTTGCTGAATATTGGAAGGGCTAGAATATACTTTAAATGGCAGAATTACAGCCTTAATAAGAGCGCATAGGGGCTAGAGATCAATTGGAATAGTTTTTCCTTGTTTGGCTGCTCATTTAAACATTTTCTTTGACCCGGACACATATTTCTAAGTCAAAAACTGCATTTATGAGGAAACTAAGGATTATGTTCAACTACTGTTTGAAGGCAAGCCTCTCTATTCATTGGCACGAAACCAGAAGTCCCTGAAATGTAAAGAAGTGGTGAAGTAAAGTAGAAAAATAATGGGGCTGGCCAGCCTTTTAAGCCAAGCCTTAGTATTTACAGACCTCAATATGTCCCATGAGTCACTCCTCCCGATATAGCACGTATACCAGTGTCCCTGTTCTTTGGCCACATTTACTGGGGTCCTTTAATGGACCGGAACCTTGTGGTACGGAGTTAGCGATCAGAAAGTAAAAGAGACAAGGAGGCTGATATCCCTTGGTTTACACAAAGGACCAATATTGTCCTTGACACAGGGCTTGCATCACTCACCAAGGTACCAGGCACCCTCTTGGGTGGGTCTTACAAGCCCGGCAGAGAAAGTGAGCACGACCGGTCTCCACGCTCCAGAAAGTCAGCCAGAAATCGAAAAAGATTAGAGAGAGAGAGAGATGAAAGAGAGAGAGACACAAAAAAAGACCCGGGGACCTAAGCTCTAATGGAACAAAAGGTGCTTTAATGATTTTTTCTAGAGTATATACAGGCTGCAGTACAAGAAAACTTCTTTTCAGGAATGATAGAGTTCAGCAAAACCAAACATACTGCAAACGTTGGTTCCCAAGGGTACAAGGAGTAATTTAAGTCACAAGGTCAGGAGACAATCCATATCTCAAGAAAGGGGAAGTGGGACTAAGCAGTTTTGTCTTAAAGAGTTGCTCTGCTGAACTTGGTGTTCCTCTGGACTTTGGACGGTGTTCTCGTGGATTCTCTGTTGTTGTTTAAAGGAAGTCAAGCCACTTCTCGTGTTTGATGGGTAATGTGGGATGGCTCTGGAGCCAATGCAGGGCAATCGGGCCTCATCTTGAGTGGATTATGGGTACACGGATCTCTTTCGTGTTGCTGCGGTGACCTCAGGGC
This sequence comes from Odocoileus hemionus, assembly GCA_020976825.1. Lineage (NCBI taxonomy): Eukaryota > Metazoa > Chordata > Mammalia > Artiodactyla > Cervidae > Odocoileus > Odocoileus hemionus. Next base: position 8,696 of record JAJLRB010002761.1, on the reverse strand, counting down.
CCTTTAGACTTGTGACAGTGTTCTTTGGGATTATCTCTTCTTCCATCCAGGAAAGTCCAGGCTCCTTTCGTGTTTGATGATGTGGAACAAGGAATTGCTCTGCACCCAATGCAGGGGAATCGGACCTCATCAGCCGGCGAGGGGAAGTCTCGCCGTTTTTTTCTCGAGTTGCGGCGGAAGCAGGGGTGTATTTCTCGAGTTAGAACTTGGATGGCCCTTCAAAATTCGAGTTTTGATTCAGCGAAGTCAGGACTCATGTCTAGTTGCGAGGGACTCCTCGAGATTCTCATCGAGGCTTGGCAGGGCAATCTGGATGCCTCTTTAGGTGAGACTTGAGACCCTGGTCTTTTCCAGTTCCCACAGTGATTGTCGGATTCCTATCAATTTTTAAGAGGAGTCAGGCTTTGTTGTCCTTTAGGACGCATTGAATACGTCAAGTTCCTCTCGAAATTTCAAGGGGATGTGAGGCCTCTGTCGAGATGACGGTCGGGGAAAACTAGTGGTTTCATCTCTAAATGTCCTCCACAATGGGATTCACCCATCTCTTCATCTTGGGAGAGGAAAGACTAGCATGCATTCAAGTCACTGGAGGAAAAATCCGGCCATATTTCGAGTCACGGCAATCTCGGTGTTCATTTCACTTGAGGCAGGAATACTCAGGGTCCCCTCTCAGATATCTATAGGCTAAGAGAGGCCTCCTGTTCAGGTGCTTGTGGAAAGTTGCATTCCTCCTTGACGTCAAAAATAGGGAATCAGCTTTATTTCCATTTCCATCGAGATGATTTGGGGTACCCGGGGCTTTTCTTGATTTGGTGTGCTGAATTGGTGTTCTCTGGACTCTATTTTATGTTATCTATAGCAATACAAGAAATATCTTGTATGTTAGCAATTTTATAGATCATTGAACATATTGTATCAAATCTTATTATATTGTACTTACTGGTCCATTCCAGTCGCAAATATATACTTATATTCATTAAGAGCTCAAAATCTCTTTAGCTCTTCTGCAAAGAAAATCCCCTTGTAAGAGTAAGCCAATGTCAGCATAATGCTTTAAAATCCTAATTCATTTGGAAATGAAACCCCAGCCATCCCCCAACAAAATTTCTACTACTTAGTTTTTCAGCACAACTCCAAACCAAGCCCCCCCTGGGTCACTCAGATCACCAAGAGACAATTCTCAGATTACAGAGAATATATCATTTTTTTTTTATCAAAAAAGAATTTCTTTTTAATAGAGCTTATCTAAAAGACTTTTCTCATCTCACCTATAAATTTTATATTTTATATATATTTATTTATATATTTATAATTTATATATATAATAATTATATAATAAATAATCTTATATATATTATAAGAGTTACTTTTTTTTTTTTTTTTTTTTTGGAAAATCGTAAATCGTACCACAAAACCAAGGGCATAACCAAAATTATTATAAAATAAAAAATGGTTTTCATGACTCAAGAAAGTCTCCCCCCCCTCATCTAGAATAACAAATAAATTTCATATTTTTTTAAATCACATTTACAACAATTAAAGATAAAACATTATACCCCAACACCCTTTGAACACCCTTCAGTATTTTTCGTGAAATGCTGAAACCAAAGAATTAGAGCCATTAAACTCCACACTATCTAAAAAGACAAAAAACAATACATTGAAACTTAGATAATTTTAGATACTATTGATTAGAGTGTATGGGGAAGAAGCATTATCTACATCTAGCTTTTTAAAAAATTAATGTAAAGCTTTTCATTTTGATTAGTTTTTTTCCAACAAAAAGAGACTTTTTGGTTTGTTGCGACTGTTGGCAAAACAGGAGAAGCCGGTTTGGAAACAGCAGGCCAGGTAGCAAGAAAATTTTGAGAAAATATTTTTTTTATAAATGTTTTAATTGAAGGCCCTTTAGTTAAATGTTTAAATCATTTAATTTATATGTTATAAATTAAGTGTTCTTTGTCTGTTGTGAATATTGGGAAGGGCTAGAATATACTTTTTAAAATGGCAGAATTACAGCCTTAAATAAGAGCGCATAAAAGGGGATAGAGGATCACAATGGAATAGTTTTTCCTTGTTTGGCTGCCTTCATTTAAACATTTTCTTTGACAGAACATAATATTCCTAAAAGTCCCCAAAACTGCATTTATGGAGGAAAACTAAAGGATTATGTTCAAACTAAAACTGTTTGAAGGCAAGCGCCTCTACTCATTGGCAACGAAAACCAGAAGTCCCCCTGAAAATGTAAAGAAGTGGTTTTTGAAGTTAAAAGTAGAAAATAATGGGGCTGGCCCAGCCCCCTATTTTTTAAAGCCAAGCCATATATTTACAGACCTCAATATGTCCTAATTGCGAGTTTGGACTCCTCCCCGCGGGTATAGAACGCCATAAAGTTACATAAACCAAGTGTCCCTGTCTTTTCCTTTGCTGTACTTTGGCCACATTTACTTTACTGGGGTCTTTAATGGACCCCCCGAAACCTTGTGGTTACAGAGTTTAGCGATCAGAAGAGTAAAAGAGACAAAAGGAGGGGGAGGAGGGAGGCCCCCACTGATATCCCTTGGTTTACCACAAAGGACCAATATTGTCCTTTACACAGGGCTTGCATTTCAAATCAACTCATATAGAATTTCAACCCCAAAAGGTACCCAGGGTCCAAAACCGCGGGAGGCAAAAAACCCTCTTTGGTGGGTCCCCCCCTTACAAGCCCGGAGCCCCCGTGCCCCAAGACAAAAAGTGAGCACGACGGTGTCTCCCACGCTTCCAGAAAGAAGTCTGATCAGCCAGAAAAAGATTAGAGAGAGAGAGAGAGATGAAAGGAGAGAGAAAGAACCAAAAAAAAGACCGCGGGGACCTAAGCTTCCCAATGGAACACAAAAGGGGTGCTTTATAATGATTTTTTCATTAATGAGTATAAATACAGGCTGGCAGTACAAGTACAAAATCTTTAGGAAATGATAGAGTTCAGCAAACAAACTTTATGAAAGGTTTCCCCAAGGGTAAAGGAGTAATTTAAAATTCACAAGGTCAGGGCAATCCATATTCAAAAAAGGGGAAAGGGGACTAAGCAGTATTGTTTAAAAAAAAAAAAGAGTTGCTCTGCTAAAACTTGGTGCCCTCTGGCTTTTGGCGGTGTTTCGTGGATTCTTGTTGTTGTTTAAAGGAAGTCAAGCCCTTCTCTGTTTGATGGGAAATGTGGGATGGCTCGGGGAGCCAAAACCCCCCGGGCAATCGGGCCTCATCTTGAGTGGATTATATGACACGGATCACTTTCGTGTTGCTGCGGTGCTTCGGGGCCCCCTTTTGTTGTGCAGTGTTCTTTGGGGTTTATCTCTTTTTCCATGGAAGTCCAGGCCCCCTTTCGTGTTTGTGGGAAAAAGGAATTGCTCTGCACCATGCGGGGGGAATCGGACCTCCTCAGCCAGCGGGGGAAAGTCTGCAGTATTTCCGGTTTTTTGTGTTGCGGGCAGGGGAAGCTGGGGTTTTATTCTCGGAGTTAGAACTTGGATGGCTTCAAATAAGTTTGTTCAGCAAGTAGGACCATTTCTAGATTCGAGGGACTCTCGAGATTTATCGAGGCATTGCAGGGCATCTGGATGTTTAGGTGAGACTTGAGACCTGGGTCTTTTCAGTTCCCACAGGTGGTCAGATGCTATCAATTTTAAGAGAAGTCAGCTTGTTGTCCATTGGCCGCATAGAAGTCACACGTATTCTCTCGAACTTTAAGGGGATGTGAGCGGTCCTGGAGGAAGATGTGTCGGGTGCACTAGTGATTTCTCTAAAGTCTCACAGGGTTGGGATTTCACCCTCTCATTCTATTATTAGGATCGGATAGGTACTCGCATTGCATTCAAGTCAATGCGAGGGAAATCCGGTCCATATTTCGAGTCACGGCATTTCTGTGTGTTCATACCAACTTGAGGGCCAGGAAATCAGGGATTCCTTCTAGAATTTTATTGTAAAGCTGAGGCCTCTGATCAGGTGCGTGTGGAAGTTGCTTTCTTGATTCAACAAAATAGGGACTCCGCTTCATCTGGAGATGTATATGGGGTACGGGGGCGTTTTTCTTGATTTGGATGTGTGAACTTGGTGTTACTGTGGCTTATTTGCTTATTTATAGCAATCGATGGAATACTATTTGTATGTTGTAATTTTCTTAGATCATCTGGAACATCTTTATCAAATCATTATTATATGGTATTACTTCCATTCCCGTCCAATATATTATTATAATTCATTAGAGAAGCTCAGAATTCCTTTCGCTCTTCTGCCGGCAAATACTTTGCACGCGTAAGTCAATGTTTAGTAACTTAATGCTTTAAACATCTAATTCAATTGGAAATGACACGCCATCCCACAAATTTCTATACTTAGTTAAGTCTAGACACTCCAAAAGCTGGGTCACTACTATCTCAAGAGACTACTTTCAGATATACAGAGACTATATTTTCTGATTTTATCAAACTAGAATTCTTATTAAATAGAGTTATCCTAAAGGTTTCCCTCACTCTATAAATTTTTTATTTATTTTATATTTTTATAAAGAGTTACTTCTTTTGGACAATGCATGTACCCCCATACCAAGGTTAACCAAAGTATTTAAAATGTTCTGACTCAAGAAAAAGTCTCTTCTAGAATAACAAATAAATATATTTAAATCACTTCACAATTAAATAAACTTTTCCCAACTTTGAAACCCTTCTTTCGTAAAAATGTAAAACCAAAATAAGCCCATTAACTCCACACTATCAAAAAACAAAAACTACATTGAAATTAGTAATTTTAGATACATTAATTAGAGTAGGGGGAGTGCATTATCTAGACCAGTTTTAAAAATTAATGTAAATTTTCATTAAGTTTCAACAAAGGATTTTTGGTGTTGCCTTTGGCCCAAAAAGGGAAGCATTTGGAACACCCAGGGCGCGTAGCAAAAAATTTTGAGATATTTTGTACTGTTTTATTGGCCTTTTGTAAATTTTAAAATTTTTAAAATTTATATGTTTTAAGGTTTTGTCTGTTTTGAATATTGGAAGGGCTAGAATTACTTCTATTGGCAGAATTACGTTTAAAATAAGGAAGCAAAGGGGCTAGAGATAAATTGGGAAATGTTTTCCTTTTTGGGGCTGCTCTTTTAACATTTTCTTTGACCGGAAAAATTATTTCAAAGTCAAAACTGCATTTATGAGGAAACTAAGGATTTGTTAACTACTGTTGAAGGGAAGCCTTATTCATTGGCACGAAACCCAGATGTCCCTGAAATGAAAAGAAGTGGTGAAGTAAAGTGAATAATAAGGGGGTGGCAGGTTTTAAAGGCAAGCCTTAGTATTTACGACCTCAATGCCCATGGGGGACCCCGGTTAGAAAATTTATCCATGTCCCTGCTTTTTGGCCCAATTTACTGGGGCCCCTTTATGGACCGGAACCTTGTGGTACTGAGTTAGGAATCAAAAAGTAAAATAGAAAAGGGGCTGTCCCCTTGGTTTCACAAAGGCCCAAATATTGCCCTTTGGGCAGCAGGGCTTGCATCACTCACAAGGTACGGGCTCCCTCTTAGTTGGTTACAAGCGTGCGAAACGAAACAGTGGAGAGAGGGGTCTCCTGCCTCACAGAGTCAGCCAGAAAAAGATAGAGAGAGAGAGCGGAAGAGAGACAGTAAGAGACCCATAAAAGAAGGACCCGGGGACTAAGTCTAAAAGGAACAAACGAGTGCTCTTGATGATTTTTTATTGAGTAGAAACAGGCTCGGCAGTACAAGAGAACATCTTTCAGGAAATAGATACAGTTCCGCAAACTCAAATACTACTGAAAGGTTCCAATGGCACAAGGAGTAACTATAAGTCAAATGTCCGGAGACAACTCATATATCAAGCAAAGGGGATAACGTGGACTAAAGCAGTTTTGTCTTAAAGGGATGCTTACTGAACTTGGTGTTCCTCTGGACTATTGGACGGTGTTCTGAGTGACTTCTCTGTTGTTGTTTACACAGGAAGTCAGCCACTTCTCGTGATTGTATGGGTAATGTGGATGGCTCTGGAGCACTGCCGGACAATGGGTTAATATCTTTGCGTGGATTATATGTACATGATCTCTATCATGTTGTTTCGGTCGACTCAGGGCCCAAATATTGGATCATGACAGTGTTCTTTTGGGATTATTCTTCTTCATCATAGGAAGTAAAGTTCTCTTGTGTTAGATGTGGTACTAAGGCATTGCACTGCACCAACTGCAGGGGAATCGGCCCTAGCAGGGCAGACTGCGAGGTGCAAGTCTCGCCGTTTTTCTTAGTGATCTGAGGCGCGGAAGAGAGTGGTGTCTTTCTCGAGGTAGAAACTTGGATGCCTTTCAATAAATTCGACGTTTGTTCATTCGAAGTCAGGAACATTTCTAGTTACGAGGCGACGTTCTCTAGAGATTCTTTCGAGCTTTGCAGGGCAATTTGGATGCTCTATATAGGTGAGGATTGTGACTGAGGTATCTTAAAGTTCCCACAGTGATTGTCAGATTCTATCCATTTTTAAGAGGAGTCAGGGTTCTGTTGTCTTAGGACGCATTGACGTCCAGTTTATCCTCTCCGAAATGTTCACAGGGGATGTGAGGTCTCTCTGTCGGATTGAGTCGGGGAATAGCGATTTACTAAAGTACTCCAAGGGGTTTCACCTTTCCTTCATCCTCGGGCGCGGTAAGAGCAGCATAGTATTCAAGTCACTGTGATGGAAATCCTGGCCATATTTCTGAGTCACGGCATCTCAGTTGTAATTCCACTTGAGGCAGGACCAGACTTCTGGGTCCTCTCAGATATCTGTAGTACTAAGATGGGGCCCTCCTGTTCAGGTGCTTTTGGAAGTTGCTTCTACTTTAGTCAACAATAGGGCAATCACGCTACATCTCGAGATGGTTTTGGTGACGGGGTTTTCATGCTTTGTGTGCTGAACTTGGTTTTCCTTGGACTTATTTAATACATTATCTATAGCGACCCAAGAAATATCCTTTTAGTTCTGTTACATTTTATAGATCAGTTGAACATTATTTTCCAAATTATATTAATTGGTTACATACTTCCTATTCAGGTCCGAAATATATACTTCTATTCCTTATAAAGAGCTCAAAACTCTTTTAGCTATTTCTGCAAGAAAATCCTTGTAAGAGTATGACAATGTGTCAGGCGAATTAACAAGTTTAAAACTCTCATTCCATTTGGAAATGACAGGCTACTACAAAGTTCTACTACTTAGTTCAGCACAACATCCAACATAAAGGAGGGTCACTCAGACTCTCAAGACGATCACTCCAGATTACAGAGCATTATAAATTTATATCCAAAATAGAATTCTTTTATAGACTTATCGAAAAGATTTCATCTCACCTATAAATTTATTATATTTTTATATACATTTATGTTATTATACTAATATATATGTATATTGTATGCTATATATTATCGTAGAGAGAGGAGAGTGAGAGGACTTTAATATTGCGACAATCCTATCAGTACCCCTATACAAGGCATAACCAAAGTCTTATAAAAATAGTTATGACTCAAGAATAGTTCATCTTAGAATAAACAAATAATTCATATTTTTAAATCACATCCCTTCACAAATTAAGTTAAAAATTATGCCCAAGACTTTGAAAACCATTCAGTTCGTCAAATGCTGAAACCCAAATAGCGACCATCAAACTCCCCACTACTTAATACACCAAAACATGACATATGCAACTTAGATAACTTTTAGATTACACTGAATAGGAGTATTGGGAAGATGATTCTGTAGATCTAGCTAGTAAAAATTAATGTCACATTTTAATTAAGTTTCAACAAAAGAGCTTAAGATGTAGCTGACTGATATGGCAGAGGAGAACGGGTTTTTCGGAAAGCTCAGGGCAGGGGTAGCAAGAAAATGTTGAGGTTATTTTGTTAATGTGTTAAATGAGGCTTTTTGTAAAGATTAATATCACTTTACTTTCTCTGTTTATAAGCTTTGTGTTGTCTGTTGCTGACTATTGGAAGGGCAAACTATACTTTAATGGAGACATACGAGCTTTTTAAGAAGCGCATGGGGTAGAAATAATTGGATAGTTTTTCATTGTTTGGTGATTTAAATTTTACTTTGACTGGGAAAATATTTATAGTGAAACTGCATTTATGAGGAAAAATAAGGGATGTTTTTTTTATGTTACTTGTTTGAAGGAAGCTCTATTATTGGCACGAAACCAGAAGTCCCCGAAATGTAAAGAAATGCTGAAGTTTAAAATAGAATAATAATTGGGTGGCCAGCCTTTTTAAACCAAGCCTTGTATTTACAGACCTCTTTTTGCCCTGAGTGACTCCTCCCGGTATAGCAGTTACCCGGTCCGTTCTTTGGCCCATTTACTGGGGTCCTTTAATGGCCGGAACCCTTTTGGTACGGAGTTGCGAAAAAGAAAGTAAAAGAGGAAGGGGCTGATATCCCCCTTTGGTTTAAAAAAGGACCAATATTGTCCTTGACACAGGGCATGCTCACTCACCCAAAGGTAAGGCCCCCTCCTTTGGGGGTTTACTGCCCGGGGAGAAAAGTGAGCACGACGGGTCTCCACGCTCCCGAAAGTCAGCCAGAAAAAATAAGGGGAGAGAGAAAGAGAGAGAGAGAAAAAAAAAGACCCGGGGACCTAAGTTTAAAAGGAACAAAGGGGCTTTAATGATTTTTTTTGGGTTTAAG
>JAJLRB010002760.1:0-13081 GCA_020976825.1 Odocoileus hemionus | reverse complement strand
AAATCTTTATTGAAATTGCAAAACCGGTACTAGAGGCACGTGAAGTAATGGAAAGGTTAACTTGTTAAAATATTTGCTTTTTTTTTCAGAACTCCAGTTCTGCCTGGGAAACAAATAAAGGCCTAAGAAAAAACCTTAAGTTAACTCTTATAATGTCCTTGGCATACGCAGCCGACTCTATCTAGGACTCCAAAATGAGCAAATTGGTGGAGCCCAAAATAAATGAATAAACAAAAAGAAATTTTAAATTTCACTAGGGGAACTATGTCTATGTATCTAAAATTAACTATGTCTCAATGTATGTTTTTGTTTGTAGATAGTGTCGAGTTAATGGGCTCCATTTGGATTAGGCTTTACATGAACTGTAGAGTGTTCAAACTTGGGTATAATGTTTATTTAATTGTGAATGTGATTTCAAAATAACTATTTGTTAATATAGTAGGGACATGTCTTGAGTCATCAACCTTATATAAAACTTTTGTTATGCCTTGGTTTGGGGTAAGATACGATTGTCAAAAAAAAGGTAAGCCTTTAAGTACATGTGTATATATATATATATATATATATATATATATATATATATATATATATATGAGAGGAATTCTTTTAGATAAGTTCTATTAAAAAATTGTATTTTTGATAAAATGATTTATTCTCTATAATTTCAAGCGGTCACTTGGGATTAGAGTGACTTGGTTGCTGGAGTTGTGCTGAACTATGTAGTAGAAGTTTGTTGAATGGCTGGGTCATTTCTAAATGAATGAGAATTTTAAAGCGTTGATTGCTGAACATTGGCTTACTCTTACAAGGGGAGTTTCTTGCAGAAGAGCGGAATTGATTTTGAGCTGTTAATGAATATAAATATATATTTGTACTGGAATGGATGTATATACAATATAATATGATTTGATAAATATGTTCAATGATCTATAAAATGCTAACATACAAGATACTTCATGGTTGCTATAGAAAAGTAAAATATAGTCCAGAGGAACAAAGAGTTCAGCACATCAACACAAGGAAAGCTTCGGGTACCCAAACTTATCTCGAGATGAGAGCTGATTCCCTGTTTTTGATTCAAGAGGAATGCAACTTTCCACAAGCACCTCAACAGGAGGCCTCACTTAGCTATATGTATGTGAGAGGTACCCTGAGTTTGCTGCCTCAAGGTGGAATGAACACCGAGATGCCGTGACTCGAAATCTGGCTGGATTTCCCTCCAGCGTCTTGAATGCAGGCTAGTCTTTCATCTCCCAAGATGAAAGGATGTGTGAATCCCCTGTGGAGTCTTTAAAGAAAGCCCTAGTTCACTGCCTCATCTCGACAGGAGGCCTCACATCCCCTTGAAAATTCGAGAGAAACTTGGAGTTCAATGCGTCAAAAGGACAACAAGCCTGACTCCGCTTAAAATTTGATAGGAATCCGACAAGCACTGTGGGAACTGAAAGGGACACTGGGTCTCAAGTCTCACCTAAAGAGGCATCCCTATTGCCCCGCCAAGCCTGGATGAAAATCTCGAGGTGTCCCTCGCAACGAGACATGAGTCCTGACGTTGCTGAACAAAATCCAGTTTTGAAGGGCCATCCAAGTCCTCACTCGAGAATATACCCCAGGTTCCCACCGCAACTCGACAAAAGAACACGAGACTTCCCCCTCGCTGCCAGATGAGGCCCGATTCCCCTGCATTGCATGCAGAGCATTTCCGTGTTCCCCAACAAACATGAAAGTAGTCTGTACTTCCTGGACGGATCTTCAGAGAGTCCCCAAGAACACTGTCACAAGTCTAGAGGGACCCTGATGTCACCGCAACAACAAGAAATGGCTCTGTGTTCCTCAAATCGAATCGAGATGAGTCCAGATTCCCGTGCATGTGCTTCAGAGCCATCCCGAATTCCCCATCAAACAGGAGAAGTGGCTTGACTTCCTGTAAACAAAAACAGAGTATCCCTGAGAACACCGTCCAAAGTCCAGAGGAACACCAAGTTCAGCAGAGCAACTCTTTAAGACAAAACTGCTTAGTCCCCTTCCCCTTTCTTGAGATATGGATTGTCTCCTGACCTTGTGACTAGCATTAGTCCTTGTTCCCTTGGCAACCGTTGCAGTTTGTTTGGTTTGCTGAACTCTATCATTCCCGAAAGAAGTTTCTTGTACTGCAGCCTGTATATACTCATAGAAAAATCATTAAACCACATTTGCTCAATTAGAGATTAAGTCCCCGGGTCTTTTTTTTGGTTCTCTCTCTTTCTCTCTCTCTCTCTATCATTTTCTGTCTGACACTCTGGAGCGTGGAGACCCTTCATGCTCACTTTTTTGCTCGGGCTTCTAAGACCCCCTCGAGAGGGCGCCTGGTTCCTTGGTGAGTGATGCACGCCCTCTGTCAAGGACAATATTGGTCCTTTTTGTAAATCATGGGATATCAGCCTCCTTCTCGCTTTTCCTTTCTGATCGCCATACCGGACCACAAGGTTCCAGTCCATTAATGGACCCCAGCAAATTTGGACAAAGAAAAGGGACACTGGTATTCATGTTATATTGGGTGGAGTGACTCATGGAGCTATTGAGGTCTGTAAGTACTAAAGCATGGGTTAAAAGTCTGGAAATCCCCATTAGTTTTCTTCTTTTTCTCACTTCTTCTTTATATTTCAGGGACTTCTGTTTTCACGCCAGTGAATAGAGACTTGCCTTCAAAGAGTAGTAGAGCATAATCCTTAGTTTCCTGATAAATGCAGTTTTGACTTATAAATTTGTCTCCGGTCAAAGAAAATGTTAAATGAGCAGCCAAAGAAGGAAAAATCATTCCAATTGATCTCTAGCCTATCTGAGCTCTTATAAAAGCTATAATTCTGCCGTTTTAACATATATTTGAGCCCTTCCAATATTCAGCAACAGACAAAACACATATGATATACATATAAATTAAATGATTAAACTTTACAAAAGGCTTAATTAAAGCAATACAAAATATCTCAAAATGCTCCTGCTATCCCTGCCCTGGCTGCTCCAAACGCTTCTCTTCTGTCAATAGTCGCAAATCCAAATGTCTCTTTGTTGGAACCTAATGAAAATTTACCTCAATTTTAAGCTACACTAGAAGCTGCTATTTCCCATACTGTAATCGGAGCAGAAACCAAAAATACAGCTAGAAAAATTACTTGCTTATGAGAATGCATATCAGAAATGTCAAAGAGGTATAGCTGCAATTTGTCAGACTAGGAATATTATTGATTATATAAAGGCTTGTCACAATCTAGGATCAAAAACTTAAAAGATGCAAATACTAGCTGAAACAATGATACAACGTTTTAAAAAGAGAAATGAAGGATGCTTTACATGTGGAGGTAAATATCGTTTAAAAAGGGACTGCCCTAAAAAGCTAATAAAAAGCTTCCAAAAATTTCCCCTTGCTGCCACAGAGGAAAGCACTGGGCCAAAGACAGTAAATTGAAATGTGATATTGAAGGAAAACCTATTCCAAGAAACTCCAAAGAGGGGACCTCCCAGGTCCCCTACAACAAAAAAGAGGGGAAATTTCTATCTTTTCCCTCAAACACTCAACGTGCAGCAGTTCTGCCATTAATATACCAGCCATAAATGATTTTTTCCTTTACCATAAGCATTCCCTTCTAGAGTACCTACTGGAGTCTTTGGGCCCCTGCCCCCTCAAAATTTCAGGCTTTTATAGGGCTGATCTAATTTGGCTTCTAAAGGAATTACTGTTCTGTGTGGAATAACTGATTCAAATTATAAAGGAGAAATTCAAATTATGATGTCAGCTCAGATTCTATGGCAATTCAAAAGGGGGCACAAAATTTCACAATTACTTCTTTTGCCTTACACTTCTATTAACTCCTCTACTAATGTACAATTTGGAAATACAGACCCAAAACAATCCTTATAGACATCATTGTTATTTAAAAATGTCCGACCAAATATAAATATCAAAATTAATGGTAAAATAATTTCTGGACCCCTCAGCAATGGGTCTAATATTATCATTTCGAAAGTATTATGGCCCAAATCCTGACCTATACAAAAAGGTCTCTTGCCAAATTGCAGGAATTTCTCAAGTCAAAGTAAAATAAATTTATCAAAATATTCAAATCTACACATATGATAGACCAAAAGGCCAACCTACAACATTAAGACCTTATGTGATAGATGCACCCCTTAATCTCACAGGAAGTGACTTACTTATGCAATGGCAAACACAGATATACATTCCACATTTTTCCTAGGGGCCACTGCTCATTTTACAAACATAATAGTTAAAATTTCGGAGAGAATATATGAGACTATTTAGACAAAGCAAAGGCCCCTTATGAAAGAAAAATTCCAAGCTACTAAAGAACTTATGAACACACAATTAATATGGAAACATATTGAAGAATCTTTCTCTTTTTGGAACTATCCTATTTTTGTTTTACAAAGGAAATATTACAAATGGTGTCTCTTAACAGAGTTTAAAAAAGTTAATACTTTTTTGAAATCAGGGGCTGCATTCTAACCAGAGATCCCATTACTATTCCTCAAAATTGGCACATTATTTTTACTGATTCACAAGACTGATTTCTTAATATGCCTTTTCACCCTTTAGACCGGGAGAGACTAACTTTGTCTCTCCCTTTTCCTAATCATAACAGGCCTCATAAAAGATTCCATTAGACTATGTTACATCAAGGTATGCTTAAATGTCCTGCATCTGTTGCTGTTAAGTCACTTCAGTCGTGTCCTACTCTATGCGACCCCATAGATGTCAGCCCACCAGGCACCCCTTTCCCTGAGATTCTACAGACAAGAGTACTGAAATAGGGTTCCATTGCCGTCTCCATGAGAGTCCTAGCATTTGTCAAAATTTTGCAGCCAAGGCTTTACATCCTATGTGACAAAAACTCCTTCACACATATATCATTAACAATATACAATAGCTACAAAAAGGAGAAAGGCTGTTTTGGACACTGAATGGCTATAACATACTTTATACTCCAGTAAAACCTGATGAAAATAAAATCTTTATTGAAATTGCAAAACCGGTACTAGATGCACGTGAAGTAATGGAAAGGTTAACTTGTTAAAATATTTGCTTGTTTTTTTCGGAACTCCAGTTCTGCCTGGGAACCAAAAAAAGGCCTAAGAAAAAACCTTAAGTTACCTCTTATAATGTCCTTGGCATATGCCGCCCACTCTATCTAGGACTCCAAAGTGAGCAAATTGGTGGAGCCCAAAATAAAGGAATAAACAAAAAGAAATTTTAAATTTCACAAGGGAACTATGTCTATGTATCTAAAATTAACTATGTCTCAATGTATGTTTTTGTTTTTAGATAGTGTGGAGTTGATGGGCTCTATTTGGTTTCAGCTTTACATGAACTGAACGGTGTTCAAATTTGGGTATAATGTTTATTTAATTGTGAATATGATTTCAAAATAACTTATTGTTAATCTAGTAGGGACATGTCTTGAGTCATCAACATTATATAAAACTTTTATTATGCCTTGTTTTGTGGTGAGATACGATTGTCAAAATAAATGTAACCCTTTAAGTACTTGTGTATATATATATATACATAGATATATATGTATATATATACGTATATATATATATATGTATATATACGTATATATATATATATGTATATATATATATGAGAGGAAAACTTTTAGATAAGTTCTATTAAAAAAATTGTATTTTTGATAAAGTTATTTATTCTCTATAATTTGGAGTGGTCCTTTGGGATTAGAGTGACTTGGTTGCTGCAGTTGTGCTGAACTAAGTAGTAGAAGTTTGTTGAATGGCTGGGTCATTTCTAAATGAAATAGAATTTATAGCGTTAATTGCTGAACATTGGCTTACTCTTACAAGGGGATTTTCTTGCAGAAGAGCTGAAGAAATTTTGAGCTGTTAATGAATATAAATATATATTTGTACTGGAATGGATGTATATACAATATAATATGATTTGATAAATATGTTCAATGATCTATAAAATGCTAACATACAGGATACTTCATGGTTGCTATAGAAAAGTAAAATATAGTCCAGAGGAACAAAGAGTTCAGCACATCAACTCAAGGAAAGCTTCGGGTAACCAAACTTATCTCGATATGAGAGCCGATTCCCTAATTTTGACTCAAGAGGAATGCAACTTTCCACAAGCAGCTCAACAGGAGGCCTCACTTAGCCATAGGTATGTGAGAGGTACCCTGAGTTTGCTGCCTCAAGTGGAATGAACACCGAGATGCTGTGACTCGAAATCTGGCTGGATTTCCTTCCAGTGACTTGAATGCAGGCTAGTCTTTCATCTCCCAAGATGAAAGGATGTGTGAATCCCCTGTGGAGTCTTTAAAGAAAGCCCTAGTTCCCTGCCTCCTCTCGATAGGAGGCCTCACATCCCCTTTGAAAATTCGAGAGGAACTTGGAGTTCAATGCGTCAAAAGGACAACAAGCCTGACTCCTCTTAAAATTTGATAGGAATCCGACAATCACTGTGGGAACTGATAGGGACACTGGGTCTCAAGTCTCACCTAAAGAGGCATCCCTATTTCCCCGCCAAGCCTGGATGAAAATCTCGAGGTGTCCCTCGCAACGAGACATGAGTCCTGACGTTGCTGAACAAAATCCAGTTTTGAAGGGCCATCCAAGTCCTCACTCGAGAATATACGCCAGGTTCCCACCGCAACTCGACAAAAGAACACAAGACTTCCCCCTCGCTGCCAGATGAGGCCCGATTTCCCTGCATTGCATGCAGAGCATTTCCGTGTTCCCCATCAAACATGAAAGGAGTCTGTACTTCCTGGACGGATTTTCAGAGAGTCCCCAAGAACACTGTCACAAGTCTAGAGGGACCCTGATGTCACCGCAACAACAAGAAAATGCTCTGTGTTCCGCAAATCGAATCGAGATGGGTACAGATTCCCCTGCTTGTGCTTCAGAGCCATCCAGAATTCCCCATCAAACAGGAGAAGTGGCTTGACTTCCTGTAAACAAAAACAGAGTATCCCTGAGAACACCGTCCAAAGTCCAGAGGAACACCAAGTTCAGCAGAGCAACTCTTTAAGACAAAACTGCTTAGTCCCCTTCCCCTTTCTTGAGATATGGATTGTCTCCTGACCTTGTGACTAGCATTAGTCCTTGTTCCCTTGGCAACCGTTGCAGTTTGTTTGGTTTGCTGAACTCTATCATTCCCGAAAGAAGTTTCTTGTACTGCAGCCTGTATATACTCATAGAAAAATCATTAAACCACATTTGCTCAATTAGAGATTAAGTCCCTTGGTCTTTTTTTGGTTCTCTCTCTTTTTCTCTCTCTCTCTATCATTTTCTGGCTGACTCTCTGGAGCGTGGAGACCCTTCGTGCTCACTTTTTTGCTCGGGCTTCTAAGACTCCCTCGAGAGGGCGCCTGGTTCCTTGGTGAGTGATGCACGCCCTCTGTCAAGGACAATATTGGTCCTTTGTGTAAACCATGGGATAACAGCCTCCTTCTCACTTTTCCTTTCTGATCGCCAACTCCAGACCACAAGGTTCCAGTCCGTTAATGGACCCCAGCAAATGTGGCCAAAGAATAGGGACACTGGTATTCGTGGTATATTGGGTGGAGTGACTCATGGAGCTATTGAGGTCTGTAAGTACTAAAGCATGGGTTAAAAGGCTGGCCAGCCCCATTAGTTTTCTTCTTTTTCTCACTTCTTCTTTACATTTCAGGGACTTCTGTTTTCACGCCAGTGAATAGAGACTTGCCTTCAAACAGTAGTCGAACATAATCCTTAGTTCCTGATAAATGCAGTTTTGACTTTTAAATTTGGCTCCGGTCAAAGAAAATGTTAAATGAGCAGCCAAAGAAGGAAAAATCATTCCAGTTGATCTCTAGTCTATATCCCCTCTTAATAAAGCTCTAATTCTGCCATTTCAATGTGTATTCTATCCCTTCCAATATTCAGCAACAGAACCTAATGAAAAGTTACCTTAATTTTTAAGCTAGACTAGAAGCTGCTATTTCCCATACTGTAATCGGAGAAGAAATCATAAAAACAACTAGAAAAATTACTTGCTTATGAGAATGCATATCAGAAATGTCAAAGAGCTATAGCTGCATTTTGTCAGACTAGGATTATTATTGATTATATAAGGCTTGTCACAATCTAGGATCAAAAAATTAAAAGAAGCAAATATTAGCTGAAACAATGATACAACGTTTTAAAAAGAGAAATGAAGGATGCTTTACATGTGGATATAAATATCATTTAAAAAGGGACTGCCCTAAAAAGGCTAATAAAAAGCTTCCAAAAATTGCCCTTGCTGCCACAGAGGAAAGCACTGGGCCAAAGACATTAAACTTAGATTTTATATTGAAGGAAAACCTATTCCAAGAAACTACAAAGAGGGGACCTCTTAGGTCCCCTACAACAAAAACGAGGGGCAAATTGTATCTTTTCCCTCATACCCTCAACGTCCAGCAGTGCTGCCATTAATATACCAGCCCTAAATGATGTTTTCCTTTACCCATAAGGAGTCCATTCTAGAATACCTACTGGAGTTTTTGGGCCCCTGCCCCCACAATACTTCAGGCTTTTTTAGGGCTGATCTAATTTGGCTTCTAAAGGAATTACTGTTCTGTGTGGAATAATTGATTCAAATTATAAAGGAGAAATTCAAATTATGATGTCAGCTCAGATTCTATGGCAATTCAAATGGGGGGGACAAAATTTCACAATATACTTCTTTTGCCTTTCACTTCTATTAAATCCTCTACCAATGTACGGAGAGGCAATTTGGAAGTACAGATCACAAACAATCCTCATGGATATCTTTGTTATTTAATTATACCCGACCAAATATAAATATCACATTTAATGGTAAAAGGTTTTCTGGACCCCTCAGCAATGGGTCTAATGTTATTATGTCGAAAGTATTATGGCCAAAATCCTGACCTATATAAAAGGTCTCTTGCCAAATTGCAGGAATTTCTGAAGCCAAAGTACAATAAATTTATCAAAATATTCAAATATACACATAAGATAAACCAAAAGCCAACCTAAAACATTAAGACCTTATGTGATAGATGCACCACTTAATCTCATAGGAAGGGGCTTACTTACACAATAGCACACTCAGATATACATTCCACATTTTTCCTAGGGGCCACTGCTCATTTTACAATCAAAGCAGTTATTAAAATAACAGAGAAATTTATGCGCCTATTTAAACAAAGCAATGGCCCCTTATGAAAGAAAGATTACAAGCTACTAAAGAACTTATGAATACACAATTTAAATGAAAACATATTGAAGAATCTTGCTCTTTTTGTAACTCTCCTATTTTTGTTATACAAAGGAAATATTACAAATGGTGTCACTTAACAGAGTTTAAAAATGTTATAACTTTTTTGAAATCTGGGGCTGCATTGTAACCAGAGATACCATTACTTTCCCTCAAAATTGACACATTATTATTACTGATTCACAAGATTGATTTTTTAATATGTCTTTACATCCTTAAGACCTGGAGAGACTAACTTTCTCTGTCCGTTTTCCTAATCGTATAGGGCCTCATAAAAGATTTCAGTAGACTATGTTACCTCATGGTATGCTTAAAAGTCCTGCTACTGATGCTGCTAAGTCACTTCAGTCGTGTCCTACTCTATGCGACCCCATAGATGTCAGCCCGCCAGGCTCCCCTATCCCTGAGATTCACAAGACAAGAGTACTGAAATAGGGTTCCATTGCCGTCTCCGTAACAGTCCAAGCATTTGTCAAAATTTTGCAGCCAAGGCTTCACGTCCTATGTGACAAAAATTCCCTCATGCATATATCATTAATAATACACAATAGCAACAAAACTGAGAAAGTTTATTTTTGACACTGAATGGCTATCATATACTTTAGACTCCAGTGAAAACTGAGGAAAATAAAATCTTTATTGAAATTGCAAAACCGGTACTTGATTCACGTGTAGTAAAGAATAGGTTAACTTGTTAAAATATATATATATACAGATGAGATGAATACTTTTACATAAGCTCTATTAAAAAAATTGAATTTTTGATAACAATATCTATTCTGTATAATCTGGAATTGTCTCTTGGGATTAGAGTGAGTTAGGTTGCTGGAGTTGTGCTGAAATATGTAGTAGAAGTTTGCTGAATGGCGGGGTCATTTCAAAATGTATTAGGATTTTAAAGCGTTAATTGCTGAACATTGGCTTTGTCTTACAAGGGGATTTTCCTGCAGAAGAGCTGAAGAGATTTTGAGCTGTTAATGAATATAAATATATATTTGTACTGGAATGGATGTAAATACAATATATTATGATTTGATAAATATGTTCAATGATCTATAAAATTCTAACATACAAGATATTTCATGGTTGCTACAGAAAAGTGAAATATAGTCCAGAGGAACACCCAGTTCAGAACACCAACTCAAGGAAAGCTTCGGGTACCCCAAATCACCTTGAGATGAGAGCTGCTTCCCTATTTTTGACTCAAGAGGAATGCAACTTTCCAGAAGCACCTCAATAGGAGTCCTCTCTTAGCTATAGGTATGTGAGAGGGACCCTGAGTATGCTGCCTCAAGTGGAATTAATACCGAGATGCCGTGACTCGAAATATGGCTGGATTTCCCTCCAGTGTCTTGAATGCAGGCTAGTCTTTCATCTCCCATGATGAAGGGATGTGTGAATGCCCTGTGGAGACTTTAGAGAAAGCCCTAGTTCCACGCCTCATCTCGACAGGAGGCCTCACATCCCCTTGAAAATTCGAGAGGAACTTGGAGTTCAATGCGTCAAAAGGACAACAAGCCTGACTCCGCTTAAAAATTGATAGGAATCCGACAATCACTGTGGGAACTGAAAGGGACACTGGGTCTCAAGTCTCACCTAAAGAGGCATCCCTATTGCCCTGCCAAGCCTCGATGAGAATCTCGAGTTGTCCCTCGCAACTAGACATGAGTCCTGACTTTGCTGAACACACTCGAGTTTTGAAGGACCATCCAAGTCCTAACTCGAGAATATACCCCAGGTTCCCACCGCATCTCGGCAAAAGAACATGAGACTTCCCCCTCGCTGCCAGATGAGGCCTGATTCCCCTGCATTGCATGCAGAGCAATTCCATTTTCCCCATCAAACAGCAAAGGAGTCTGGACTTCCTCAATGGAAATCCAGAGAGTCTTCAAGAACACTGCCACAAGTTTAGAGGGATGCTGACGTCACCGCAGCAACATGAAAGATCTCCGTGTTCCCCAATTCAACTCGAGATGAGTCCAGATTCTCCTGCATTGTCTGCAGAGCCACCCCACGTTCCCCATCAAACAAGACAAGTGGCTTGACTTCCTTTAGACAACTTCAGAGATTCCCCGAAACACTGTCTCAAGTCAAGAAGAACATCAAGTTTAGCACCACAACACGAGAAAAGCTCCGTGTATACCAAATCATCTCAAGATGAGAGCGGATTCCCTGGCATCGTCTCAAGAGCAATGAAGACATTCCACAAGCACCTTAAGATGAGGCATCTCTCAGCAGTTGGTATGTGAGGGGGAATCTGAGTTTGCTGACTCAAGAAGAACGGACACCGAGGTGCCCTGACTCGAAATAAGGCCGGATTTCATGAAGTGACTTGAATGCAGGCTCGTCTTTCATCTCACAAGATTAGGGCATGTCTGAATCCCCTGTGGAGACCCTAGAGAAAGCCCTAGTTCCCCGACTCACCTCGACAGAGGCCTCACATCTCTTTGACAGCTCGAAAATCGCCGAGTTTAATGCTTCCAAAGGAGACGATGCCTGACTCCTCTTGAAAATTGATAGGAATCCCAATATCACTGTGGCAACTGGAAAGGGAAACTGGGTCTCCCCCCTCACCTCGATAGGCGTCTCTCTTGTGCTGCCAAGCATCAAGGAATATCCCGATTTGTCCCTCACAACTAGACAGGAGTTCTGACGTCACTGAACAAATACGAGTTTTGAAGGGCCATCCCCATCATAATTCGAGAATATACTCCAGGTTCCCGCCACAACTACAGAAAAGCCATTAGACTTTCCTCTCACGAGATGAGGCCCCATCCCCTGCATTGCATGCAGAGCAATTCCGTGTTTCCCATCAAACGTGAAACGAGCCTTGACCTCCTTGATGGAACTCGAGAGAGTCCCCAAGAACACTGTCACAAGTCTAGAGGGACCCTGATGTTACTGCAGCAACACTAAATAGCACCGAGAACCACAAATCAACTCAAAATGAGGCCTGATCCCTGCATGTGCTCCAGAGCCATCCCGAATTCCCCAGCAAACACGAGAAGTGGCTTGACTTCCTTTAAACAAAAACAGAGTATCCCCGAGAACACAGTCCAAAGTCCAGAGGAACACCAAGTTCAGCAGAGCAACTCTTTAAGACAAAACTGCTTAGTCCCCTTCCCCTTTCTTGAGATATGTGTTGTCTCCTGACAAGGTGACTAACATTACTCCATGTTCCCTTGGTAACTGTTGCAGTTTGTTTGGTTTGCTGAACTCTATCCTTCCCGAAAGAAGTTTCTTGCACTGCCGCCTGTATATACTCATAGAAAAATCATTAAAGCACTTTGCTCCATCAAATCTTAGGTCCCTGGGTCTTTTTTTTTTTTTTTTTTTTTGTCTCTCACTCAAATTTTCTCTCTCTCGCTCTCTCGATCATTTTCTGGCAGACTCTCTGGAGCGTGGAGACCCGACCTGCTCACTTTACTGCCCGGGCTTCTAAGATCCCCTCGAGATGTTGCCTGGTACTTTGGTGAGAGATGCAAGCCCTGTATGAGGGATTATTTTGGTCCTCTGTGTAAACCAAGGGATATCAACCTCTTTCTCTCTTCTACTTTCTGATGGCCAACTCTGTACCACAAGGATCCGGTGCATTAAATTACCCCAGCAAATCTCAACAAGGAAAAGGGAAACTGGTATACATGGCATTACGGGGGGAGTTACTCATGGACTTATTGAAGTGGGTAAGTACTAAGGCATGGTTTAAGAGGCTGTCCAGCCCCATTATTTTTCTACATTACTTCACCATTTCTTTATATTTCAGGGATTTCTGGTTTCACGCCAATGATAGAGGCTTGCCTTCAAACAGTA
>JAJLRB010002759.1:0-13097 GCA_020976825.1 Odocoileus hemionus | reverse complement strand
GGGGAACGGGGGATGGCTCTGGAGTCAATGCAGGGGAAGCGGGCCTCATCTCGAGTTGATTTGGGGCCCATGGAGCTCCTTCGCGATGCTGGTGTGACCTCAGGGTCCCTCTCTACTTGTGACAGTGTTTTTGCGGACTGTCTCGACATCCATCAAGCAAGTCGAGGCTCCTGACATGTTTCAGGGGGCTCACGGAATTGCTCTGCATGCAGTGCAGGGGAATCGGGCCTCATCTCGCTTGGAGGGGGAAGTCTCATGGTTTTTTTTCTCGAGTTGCGGCGGGGACCTGGGGTACATTCTCGACTTACGGCGGGGATGGCCCTTCAACCCCTCGTCGTGTTTGTTCAACGAAGTCAGACTCCTGTCGAGTTACGAGGGACACCTCAGGAGTCTCTTCGAGGCTTGGCAGGGCAAAAGGAACGCTTCTCGAGGTGAGTCGGGAGACCCAG
Source organism: Odocoileus hemionus (assembly GCA_020976825.1). Classification (NCBI taxonomy): domain Eukaryota; kingdom Metazoa; phylum Chordata; class Mammalia; order Artiodactyla; family Cervidae; genus Odocoileus; species Odocoileus hemionus. Next base: position 12,648 of record JAJLRB010002759.1, on the reverse strand, counting down.
GGTCCCTTTCCAGTAGCCACAGGGATACTGGGATTCCTGTCAATGTTCAAGAGGAGTCAGGCTCCGTCAAATTTTGAAGCAGTGAGCTCTGCGTGCCTCTCGAGGTGTCAGAGGCATGTGAGGCATTCCGTCGAAAGGAGTCGGGGACCTAGGGCTTTCTCTAGGGACTCCACAGGTGGTGCAGACATCCCTTCACCTTGTGAGATGAAAGACTAGACTGTATTCAAGCCACTGCAAGGAAAGGCCTCCTTTCGAGTCAGGGCTTCTCGGTGTATATGCCCATTGAGGCAGCAATCTCAGGGTCCCTCCCTCATACCTATTGCTGAGAGAAGCCTCCTCTTGAGGGGCTTGTGGAAAGGTGGCCTACGTCTTGAGTCTAAGCCAGGGAATCAGCTCTCATCTCGAGGCAATTTGGGGTACACGGAGCAGTCCTCGAGTTGCTCTGCTGAACTTGGTACTCCTCTAGACTTGGCCCGTTGTTCTCGGGGAACCTCTGGAGTTGCCTAAAGGGAGTCAAGCCTCAGGTCGTGTTTGATGGGGAACGGGGGATGGCTCTGGAGTCAATGCAGGGGAAGCGGGCCTCATCTCGAGTTGATTTGGGGCCCATGGAGCTCCTTCGCGATGCTGGTGTGACCTCAGGGTCCCTCTCTACTTGTGACAGTGTTTTTGCGGACTGTCTCGACATCCATCAAGCAAGTCGAGGCTCCTGACATGTTTCAGGGGGCTCACGGAATTGCTCTGCATGCAGTGCAGGGGAATCGGGCCTCATCTCGCTTGGAGTCATCTCGCTTGGAGGGGGAAGTCTCATGGTTTTTCTCGAGTTGCGGCGGGGACCTGGGGTACATTCTCGACTTACGGCGGGGATGGCCCTTCAACCCTCGTGTTTGTTCAACGAAGTCAGGACTCCTGTCGAGTTACGAGGGACACCTCAGGAGTCTCTTCGAGGCTTGGCAGGGCAAAAGGGACGCTTCTCGAGGTGAGTCGGGAGACCCAGGGTCCCTTTCCAGTAGCCACAGGGATACTGGGATTCCTGTCAATGTTCAAGAGGAGTCAGGCTCCGTCAAATTTTGAAGCAGTGAGCTCTGCGTGCCTCTCGAGGTGTCAGAGGCATGTGAGGCATTCCGTCGAAAGGAGTCGGGGACCTAGGGCTTTCTCTAGGGACTCCACAGGTGGTGCAGACATCCCTTCACCTTGTGAGATGAAAGACTAGACTGTATTCAAGCCACTGCAAGGAAACCCGGCCTCCTTTCGAGTCAGGGCTTCTCGGTGTATATGCCCATTGAGGCAGCAAATCTCAGGGTCCCTCCCTCATACCTATTGCTGAGAGAAGCCTCCTCTTGAGGGGCTTGTGGAAAGGTGGCCTACGTCTTGAGTCTAAGCCAGGGAATCAGCTCTCATCTCGAGGCAATTTGGGGTACACGGAGCAGTCCTCGAGTTGCTCTGCTGAACTTGGTACTCCTCTAGACTTGGCCCGTTGTTCTCGGGGAACCTCTGGAGTTGCCTAAAGGGAGTCAAGCCTCAGGTCGTGTTTGATGGGGAACGGGGGATGGCTCTGGAGTCAATGCAGGGGAAGCGGGCGTCATCTCGAGTTGATTTGGGGCCCATGGAGCTCCTTCGCGATGCTGGTGTGACCTCAGGGTCCCTCTCTACTTGTGACAGTGTTTTTTTTTTGCGGACTGTCTCGACATCCATCAAGCAAGTCGAGGCTCCTGACATGTTTCAGGGGGCTCACGGAATTGCTCTGCATGCAGTGCAGGGGAATCGGGCCTCATCTCGCTTGGAGGGGGAAGTCTCATGGTTTTTCTCGAGTTGCGGCGGGGACCTGGGGTACATTCTCGACTTACGGCGGGGATGGCCCTTCAACCCTCGTGTTTGTTCAACGAAGTCAGGACTCCTGTCGAGTTACGAGGGACACCTCAGGAGTCTCTTCGAGGCTTGGCAGGGCAAAAGGGACGCTTCTCGAGGTGAGTCGGGAGACCCAGGGTCCCTTTCCAGTAGCCACAGGGATACTGGGATTCCTGTCAATGTTCAAGAGGAGTCAGGCTCCGTCAAATTTTGAAGCAGTGAGCTCTGCGTGCCTCTCGAGGTGTCAGAGGCATGTGAGGCATTCCGTCGAAAGGAGTCGGGGACCTAGGGCTTTCTCTAGGGACTCCACAGGTGGTGCAGACATCCCTTCACCTTGTGAGATGAAAGACTAGACTGTATTCAAGCCACTGCAAGGAAACCCGGCCTCCTTTCGAGTCAGGGCTTCTCGGTGTATATGCCCATTGAGGCAGCAATCTCAGGGTCCCTCCCTCATACCTATTGCTGAGAGAAGCCTCCTCTTGAGGGGCTTGTGGAAAGGTGGCCTACGTCTTGAGTCTAAGCCAGGGAATCAGCTCTCATCTCGAGGCAATTTGGGGTACACGGAGCAGTCCTCGAGTTGCTCTGCTGAACTTGGTACTCCTCTAGACTTGGCCCGTTGTTCTCGGGGAACCTCTGGAGTTGCCTAAAGGGAGTCAAGCCTCAGGTCGTGTTTGATGGGGAACGGGGGATGGCTCTGGAGTCAATGCAGGGGAAGCGGGCCTCATCTCGAGTTGATTTGGGGCCCATGGAGCTCCTTCGCGATGCTGGTGTGACCTCAGGGTCCCTCTCTACTTGTGACAGTGTTTTTGCGGACTGTCTCGACATCCATCAAGCAAGTCGAGGCTCCTGACATGTTTCAGGGGGCTCACGGAATTGCTCTGCATGCAGTGCAGGGGAATCGGGCCTCATCTCGCTTGGAGGGGGAAGTCTCATGGTTTTTCTCGAGTTGCGGCGGGGACCTGGGGTACATTCTCGACTTACGGCGGGGATGGCCCTTCAACCCTCGTGTTGGTTCAACGAAGTCAGGACTCCTGTCGAGTTACGAGGGACACCTCAGGAGTCTCTTCGAGGCTTGGCAGGGCAAAAGGGAACGCTTCTCGAGGTGAGTCGGGAGACCCAGGGTCCCTTTCCAGTAGCCACAGGGATACTGGGATTCCTGTCAATGTTCAAGAGGAGTCAGGCTCCGTCAAATTTTTGAAGCAGTGAGCTCTGCGTGCCTCTCGAGGTGTCAGAGGCATGTGAGGCATTCCGTCGAAAGGAGTCGGGGACCTAGGGCTTTCTCTAGGGACTCCACAGGTGGTGCAGACATCCCTTCACCTTGTGAGATGAAAGACTAGACTGTATTCAAGCCACTGCAAGGAAACCCGGCCTCCTTTCGAGTCAGGGCTTCTCGGTGTATATGCCCATTGAGGCAGCAATCTCAGGGTCCCTCCCTCATACCTATTGCTGAGAGGAGCCTCCTCTTGAGGGGCTTGTGGAAAGGTGGCCTACGTCTTGAGTCTAAGCCAGGGAATCAGCTCTCATCTCGAGGCAATTTGGGGTACACGGAGCAGTCCTCGAGTTGCTCTGCTGAACTTGGTACTCCTCTAGACTTGGCCCGTTGTTCTCGGGGAACCTCTGGAGTTGCCTAAAGGGAGTCAAGCCTCAGGTCGTGTTTGATGGGGAACGGGGGATGGCTCTGGAGTCAATGCAGGGGAAGCGGGGCCTCATCTCGAGTTGATTTGGGGCCCATGGAGCTCCTTCGCGATGCTGGTGTGACCTCAGGGTCCCTCTCTACTTGTGACAGTGTTTTTGCGGACTGTCTCGACATCCATCAAGCAAGTCGAGGCTCCTGACATGTTTCAGGGGGCTCACGGAATTGCTCTGCATGCAGTGCAGGGGAATCGGGCCTCATCTCGCTTGGAGGGGGAAGTCTCATGGTTTTTCTCGAGTTGCGGCGGGGACCTGGGGTACATTCTCGACTTACGGCGGGGATGGCCCTTCAACCCTCGTGTTTGGTTCAACGAAGTCAGGACTCCTGTCGAGTTACGAGGGACACCTCAGGAGTCTCTTCGAGGCTTGGCAGGGCAAAAGGACGCTTCTCGAGGTGAGTCGGGAGACCCAGGGTCCCTTTCCAGTAGCCACAGGGATACTGGGATTCCTGTCAATGTTCAAGAGGAGTCAGGCTCCGTCAAATTTTGAAGCAGTGAGCTCTGCGTGCCTCTCGAGGTGTCAGAGGCATGTGAGGCATTCCGTCGAAAGGAGTCGGGGACCTAGGGCTTTCTCTAGGGACTCCACAGGTGGTGCAGACATCCCTTCACTTGTGAGATGAAAGACTAGACTGTATTCAAGCCACTGCAAGGAAAGCCGGCCTCCTTTCGAGTCAGGGCTTCTCGGTGTATATGCCCATTGAGGCAGCAATCTCAGGGTCCCTCCCTCATACCTATTGCTGAGAGAAGCCTCCTCTTGAGGGGCTTGTGGAAAGGTGGCCTACGTCTTGAGTCTAAGCCAGGGAATCAGCTCTCATCTCGAGGCAATTTGGGGTACACGGAGCAGTCCTCGAGTTGCTCTGCTGAACTTGGTACTCCTCTAGACTTGGCCCGTTGTTCTCGGGGAACCTCTGGAGTTGCCTAAAGGGAGTCAAGCCTCAGGTCGTGTTTGATGGGGAACGGGGGATGGCTCTGGAGTCAATGCAGGGGAAGCGGGCCTCATCTCGAGTTGATTTGGGGCCCATGGAGCTCCTTCGCGATGCTGGTGTGACCTCAGGGTCCCTCTCTACTTGTGACAGTGTTTTTGCGGACTGTCTCGACATCCATCAAGCAAGTCGAGGCTCCTGACATGTTTCAGGGGGCTCACGGAATTGCTCTGCATGCAGTGCAGGGGAATCGGGCCTCATCTCGCTTGGAGGGGGAAGTCTCATGGTTTTTCTCGAGTTGCGGCGGGGGGACCTGGGGTACATTCTCGACTTACGGCGGGGATGGCCCTTCAACCCTCGTGTTGTTCAACGAAGTCAGGACTCCTGTCGAGTTACGAGGGACACCTCAGGAGTCTCTTCGAGGCTTGGCAGGGCAAAAGGGACGCTTCTCGAGGTGAGTCGGGAGACCCAGGGTCCCTTTCCAGTAGCCACAGGGATACTGGGATTCCTGTCAATGTTCAAGAGGAGTCAGGCTCCGTCAAATTTTGAAGCAGTGAGCTCTGCGTGCCTCTCGAGGTGTCAGAGGCATGTGAGGCATTCCGTCGAAAGGAGTCGGGGACCTAGGGCTTTCTCTAGGGACTCCACAGGTGGTGCAGACATCCCTTCACCTTGTGAGATGAAAGACTAGACTGTATTCAAGCCACTGCAAGGAAACCCGGCCTCCTTTCGAGTCAGGGCTTCTCGGTGTATATGCCCATTGAGGCAGCAATCTCAGGGTCCCTCCCTCATACCTATTGCTGAGAGAAGCCTCCTCTTGAGGGGCTTGTGGAAAGTTGGCCTACGTCTTGAGTCTAAGCCAGGGAATCAGCTCTCATCTCGAGGCAATTTGGGGTACACGGAGCAGTCCTCGAGTTGCTCTGCTGAACTTGGTATTCCTCTAGACTTGGCCCGTTGTTCTCGGGGAACCTCTGGAGTTGCCTAAAGGGAGTCAAGCCTCAGGTCGTGTTTGATGGGGAACGGGGATGGATCTGGAGTCAATGCAGGGGAAGCGGGCCTCATCTCGAGTTGATTTGGGGCCCATGGAGCTCCTTCGCGATGCTGGTGTGACCTCAGGGTCCCTCTCTACTTGTGACAGTGTTTTTGCGGACTGTCTCGACATCCATCAAGCAAGTCGAGGCTCCTGACATGTTTCAGGGGGCTCACGGAATTGCTCTGCATGCAGTGCAGGGGAATCGGGCCTCATCTCGCTTGGAGGGGGAAGTCTCATGGTTTTTCTCGAGTTGCGGCGGGGACCTGGGGTACATTCTCGACTTACGGCGGGGATGGCCCTTCAACCCTCGTGGGACTCCTGTCGAGTTACGAGGGACACCTCAGGAGTCTCTTCGAGGCTTGGCAGGGCAAAAGGGACGCTTCTCGAGGTGAGTCGGGAGACCCAGGGTCCCTTTCCAGTAGCCACAGGGATACTGGGATTCCTGTCAATGTTCAAGAGGAGTCAGGCTCCGTCAAATTTTGAAGCAGTGAGCTCTGCGTGCCTCTCGAGGTGTCAGAGGCATGTGAGGCATTCCGTCGAAAGGAGTCGGGGACCTAGGGCTTTCTCTAGGGACTCCACAGGTGGTGCAGACATCCCTTCACCTTGTGAGATGAAAGACTAGACTGTATTCAAGCCACTGCAAGGAAACCCGGCCTCCTTTCGAGTCAGGGCTTCTCGGTGTATATGCCCATTGAGGCAGCAATCTCAGGGTCCCTCCCTCATACCTATTGCTGAGAGAAGCCTCCTCTTGAGGGGCTTGTGGAAAGGTGGCCTACGTCTTGAGTCTAAGCCAGGGAATCAGCTCTCATCTCGAGGCAATTTGGGGTACACGGAGCAGTCCTCGAGTTGCTCTGCTGAACTTGGTACTCCTCTAGACTTGGCCCGTTGTTCTCGGGGAACCTCTGGAGTTGCCTAAAGGGAGTCAAGCCTCAGGTCGTGTTTGATGGGGAAACGGGGGATGGCTCTGGAGTCAATGCAGGGGAAGCGGGCCTCATCTCGAGTTGATTTGGGGCCCATGGAGCTCCTTCGCGATGCTGGTGTGACCTCAGGGTCCCTCTCTACTTGTGACAGTGTTTTTGCGGACTGTCTCGACATCCATCAAGCAAGTCGAGGCTCCTGACATGTTTCAGGGGGCTCACGGAATTGCTCTGCATGCAGTGCAGGGGAATCGGGCCTCATCTCGCTTGGAGGGGGAAGTCTCATGGTTTTTCTCGAGTTGCGGCGGGGACCTGGGGTACATTCTCGACTTACGGCGGGGATGGCCCTTCAACCCTCGTGTTTGTTCAACGAAGTCAGGACTCCTGTCGAGTTACGAGGGACACCTCAGGAGTCTCTTCGAGGCTTGGCAGGGCAAAAGGGACGCTTCTCGAGGTGAGTCGGGAGACCCAGGGTCCCTTTCCAGTAGCCACAGGGATACTGGGATTCCTGTCAATGTTCAAGAGGAGTCAGGCTCCGTCAAATTTTGAAGCAGTGAGCTCTGCGTGCCTCTCGAGGTGTCAGAGGCATGTGAGGCATTCCGTCGAAAGGAGTCGGGGACCTAGGGCTTTCTCTAGGGACTCCACAGGTGGTGCAGACATCCCTTCACCTTGTGAGATGAAAGACTAGACTGTATTCAAGCCACTGCAAGGAAACCGGCCTCCTTTCGAGTCAGGGCTTCTCGGTGTATATGCCCATTGAGGCAGCAATCTCAGGGTCCCTCCCTCATACCTATTGCTGAGAGAAGCCTCCTCTTGAGGGGCTTGTGGAAAGGTGGCCTACGTCTTGAGTCTAAGCCAGGGAATCAGCTCTCATCTCGAGGCAATTTGGGGTACACGGAGCAGTCCTCGAGTTGCTCTGCTGAACTTGGTACTCCTCTAGACTTGGCCCGTTGTTCTCGGGGAACCTCTGGAGTTGCCTAAAGGGAGTCAAGCCTCAGGTCGTGTTTGATGGGGAACGGGGGATGGCTCTGGAGTCAATGCAGGGGAAGCGGGCCTCATCTCGAGTTGATTTGGGGCCCATGGAGCTCCTTCGCGATGCTGGTGTGACCTCAGGGTCCCTCTCTACTTGTGACAGTGTTTTTGCGGACTGTCTCGACATCCATCAAGCAAGTCGAGGCTCCTGACATGTTTCAGGGGGCTCACGGAATTGCTCTGCATGCAGTGCAGGGGAATCGGGCCTCATCTCGCTTGGAGGGGGAAGTCTCATGGTTTTTTTTTTCTCGAGTTGCGGCGGGGACCTGGGGTACATTCTCGACTTACGGCGGGGATGGCCCTTCAACCCTCGTGTTTGTTCAACGAAGTCAGGACTCCTGTCGAGTTACGAGGGACACCTCAGGAGTCTCTTCGAGGCTTGGCAGGGCAAAAGGAACGCTTCTCGAGGTGAGTCGGGAGACCCAGGGTCCCTTTCCAGTAGCCACAGGGATACTGGGATTCCTGTCAATGTTCAAGAGGAGTCAGGCTCCGTCAAATTTTGAAGCAGTGAGCTCTGCGTGCCTCTCGAGGTGTCAGAGGCATGTGAGGCATTCCGTCGAAAGGAGTCGGGGACCTAGGGCTTTCTCTAGGGACTCCACAGGTGGTGCAGACATCCCTTCACTTGTGAGATGAAAGACTAGACTGTATTCAAGCCACTGCAAGGAAACCCGCCTCCTTTCGAGTCAGGGCTTCTCGGTGTATATGCCCATTGAGGCAGCAATCTCAGGGTCCCTCCCTCATACCTATTGCTGAGAGAAGCCTCCTCTTGAGGGGCTTGTGGAAAGGTGGCCTACGTCTTGAGTCTAAGCCAGGGAATCAGCTCTCATCTCGAGGCAATTTGGGGTACACGGAGCAGTCCTCGAGTTGCTCTGCTGAACTTGGTACTCCTCTAGACTTGGCCCGTTGTTCTCGGGGAACCTCTGGAGTTGCCTAAAGGGAGTCAAGCCTCAGGTCGTGTTTGATGGGGAACGGGGGATGGCTCTGGAGTCAATGCAGGGGAAGCGGGCCTCATCTCGAGTTGATTTGGGGCCCATGGAGCTCCTTCGCGATGCTGGTGTGACCTCAGGGTCCCTCTCTACTTGTGACAGTGTTTTTGCGCACTGTCTCGACATCCATCAAGCAAGTCGAGGCTCCTGACATGTTTCAGGGGGCTCACGGAATTGCTCTGCATGCAGTGCAGGGGAATCGGGCCTCATCTCGCTTGGAGGGGGAAGTCTCATGGTTTTTCTCGAGTTGCGGCGGGGACCTGGGGTACATTCTCGACTTACGGCGGGGGATGGCCCTTCAACCCTCGTGTTTGTTCAACGAAGTCAGGACTCCTGTCGAGTTACGAGGGACACCTCAGGAGTCTCTTCGAGGCTTGGCAGGGCAAAAGGGACGCTTCTCGAGGTGAGTCGGGAGACCCAGGGTCCCTTTCCAGTAGCCACAGGGATACTGGGATTCCTGTCAATGTTCAAGAGGAGTCAGGCTCCGTCAAATTTTGAAGCAGTGAGCTCTGCGTGCCTCTCGAGGTGTCAGAGGCATGTGAGGCATTCCGTCGAAAGGAGTCGGGGACCTAGGGCTTTCTCTAGGGACTCCACAGGTGGTGCAGACATCCCTTCACCTTGTGAGATGAAAGACTAGACTGTATTCAAGCCACTGCAAGGAAACCCGGCCTCCTTTCGAGTCAGGGCTTCTCGGTGTATATGCCCATTGAGGCAGCAATCTCAGGGTCCCTCCCTCATACCTATTGCTGAGAGAAGCCTCCTCTTGAGGGGCTTGTGGAAAGGTGGCCTACGTCTTGAGTCTAAGCCAGGGAATCAGCTCTCATCTCGAGGCAATTTGGGGTACACGGAGCAGTCCTCGAGTTGCTCTGCTGCTGAACTTGGTACTCCTCTAGACTTGGCCCGTTGTTCTCGGGGAACCTCTGGAGTTGCCTAAAGGGAGTCAAGCCTCAGGTCGTGTTTGATGGGGAACGGGGGATGGCTCTGGAGTCAATGCAGGGGAAGCGGGGCCTCATCTCGAGTTGATTTGGGGCCCATGGAGCTCCTTCGCGATGCTGGTGTGACCTCAGGGTCCCTCTCTACTTGTGACAGTGTTTTTGCGGACTGTCTCGACATCCATCAAGCAAGTCGAGGCTCCTGACATGTTTCAGGGGGCTCACGGAATTGCTCTGCATGCAGTGCAGGGGAATCGGGCCTCATCTCGCTTGGAGGGGGAAGTCTCATGGTTTTTCTCGAGTTGCGGCGGGGGACCTGGGGTACATTCTCGACTTACGGCGGGGATGGCCCTTCAACCCTCGTGTTTGTTCAACGAAGTCAGGACTCCTGTCGAGTTACGAGGGACACCTCAGGAGTCTCTTCGAGGCTTGGCAGGGCAAAAGGGACGCTTCTCGAGGTGAGTCGGGAGACCCAGGGTCCCTTTCCAGTAGCCACAGGGATACTGGGATTCCTGTCAATGTTCAAGAGGAGTCAGGCTCCGTCAAATTTTGAAGCAGTGAGCTCTGCGTGCCTCTCGAGGTGTCAGAGGCATGTGAGGCATTCCGTCGAAAGGAGTCGGGGGGGACCTAGGGCTTTCTCTAGGGACTCCACAGGTGGTGCAGACATCCCTTCACCTTGTGAGATGAAAGACTAGACTGTATTCAAGCCACTGCAAGGAAACCCGGCCTCCTTTCGAGTCAGGGCTTCTCGGTGTATATGCCCATTGAGGCAGCAATCTCAGGGTCCCTCCCTCATACCTATTGCTGAGAGAAGCCTCCTCTTGAGGGGCTTGTGGAAAGGTGGCCTACGTCTTGAGTCTAAGCCAGGGAATCAGCTCTCATCTCGAGGCAATTTGGGGTACACGGAGCAGTCCTCGAGTTGCTCTGCTGAACTTGGTACTCCTCTAGACTTGGCCCGTTGTTCTCGGGGAACCTCTGGAGTTGCCTAAAGGGAGTCAAGCCTCAGGTCGTGTTTGATGGGGAACGGGGGATGGCTCTGGAGTCAATGCAGGGGAAGCGGGCCTCATCTCGAGTTGATTTGGGGCCCATGGAGCTCCTTCGCGATGCTGGTGTGACCTCAGGGTCCCTCTCTACTTGTGACAGTGTTTTTGCGGACTGTCTCGACATCCATCAAGCAAGTCGAGGCTCCTGACATGTTTCAGGGGGCTCACGGAATTGCTCTGCATGCAGTGCAGGGGAATCGGGCCTCATCTCGCTTGGAGGAGGAAGTCTCATGGTTTTTCTCGAGTTGCGGCGGGGGACCTGGGGTACATTCTCGACTTACGGCGGGGATGGCCCTTTCAACCCTCGTGTTTGTTCAACGAAGTCAGGACTCCTGTCGAGTTACGAGGGACACCTCAGGAGTCTCTTCGAGGCTTGGCAGGGCAAAAGGGACGCTTCTCGAGGTGAGTCGGGAGACCCAGGGTCCCTTTCCAGTAGCCACAGGGATACTGGGATTCCTGTCAATGTTCAAGAGGAGTCAGGCTCCGTCAAATTTTGAAGCAGTGAGCTCTGCGTGCCTCTCGAGGTGTCAGAGGCATGTGAGGCATTCCGTCGAAAGGAGTCGGGGACCTAGGGCTTTCTCTAGGGACTCCACAGGTGGTGCAGACATCCCTTCACCTTGTGAGATGAAAGACTAGACTGTATTCAAGCCACTGCAAGGAAACCCGGCCTCCTTTCGAGTCAGGGCTTCTCGGTGTATATGCCCATTGAGGCAGCAATCTCAGGGTCCCTCCCTCATACCTATTGCTGAGAGAAGCCTCCTCTTGAGGGGCTTGTGGAAAGGTGGCCTACGTCTTGAGTCTAAGCCAGGGATCAGCTCTCATCTCGAGGCAATTTGGGGTACACGGAGCAGTCCTCGAGTTGCTCTGCTGAACTTGGTACTCCTCTAGACTTGGCCCGTTGTTCTCGGGGAACCTCTGGAGTTGCCTAAAGGGAGTCAAGCCTCAGGTCGTGTTTGATGGGGAACGGGGGATGGCTCTGGAGTCAATGCAGGGGAAGCGGGCCTCATCTCGAGTTGATTTGGGGCCCATGGAGCTCCTTCGCGATGCTGGTGTGACCTCAGGGTCCCTCTCTACTTGTGACAGTGTTTTTGCGGACTGTCTCGACATCCATCAAGCAAGTCGAGGCTCCTGACATGTTTCAGGGGGCTCACGGAATTGCTCTGCATGCAGTGCAGGGGAATCGGGCCTCATCTCGCTTGGAGGGGGAAGTCTCATGGTTTTTCTCGAGTTGCGGCGGGGACCTGGGGTACATTCTCGACTTACGGCGGGGATGGCCCTTCAACCCTCGTGTTGTTCAACGAAGTCAGGACTCCTGTCGAGTTACGAGGGACACCTCAGGAGTCTCTTCGAGGCTTGGCAGGGCAAAAGGGACGCTTCTCGAGGTGAGTCGGGAGACCCAGGGTCCCTTTCCAGTAGCCACAGGGATACTGGGATTCCTGTCAATGTTCAAGAGGAGTCAGGCTCCGTCAAATTTTGAAGCAGTGAGCTCTGCGTGCCTCTCGAGGTGTCAGAGGCATGTGAGGCATTCCGTCGAAAGGAGTCGTCGGGGACCTAGGGCTTTCTCTAGGGACTCCACAGGTGGTGCAGACATCCCTTCACCTTGTGAGATGAAAGACTAGACTGTATTCAAGCCACTGCAAGGAAACCCGGCCTCCTCCTTTCGAGTCAGGGCTTCTCGTGTATATGCCCATTGAGGCAGCAATCTCAGGGTCCCTCCCTCATACCTATTGCTGAGAGAAGCCTCCTCTTGAGGGGCTTGTGGAAAAGTGGCCTACGTCTTGAGTCTAAGCCAGGGAATCAGCTCTCATCTCGAGGCAATTTGGGGTACACGGAGCAGTCCTCGAGTTGCTCTGCTGAACTTGGTACTCCTCTAGACTTGGCCCGTTGTTCTCGGGGAACCTCTGGAGTTGCCTAAAGGGAGTCAAGCCTCAGGTCGTGTTTGATGGGGGAAACGGGGGATGGCTCTGGAGTCAATGCAGGGGAAGCGGGCCTCATCTCGAGTTGATTTGGGGCCCATGGAGCTCCTTCGCGATGCTGGTGTGACCTCAGGGTCCCTCTCTACTTGTGACAGTGTTTTTGCGGACTGTCTCGACATCCATCAAGCAAGTCGAGGCTCCTGACATGTTTCAGGGGGCTCACGGAATTGCTCTGCATGCAGTGCAGGGGAATCGGGCCTCATCTCGCTTGGAGGGGGAAGTCTCATGGTTTTTCTCGAGTTGCGGCGGGGACCTGGGGTACATTCTCGACTT
>JAJLRB010002758.1:0-13121 GCA_020976825.1 Odocoileus hemionus | reverse complement strand
CTGTCAATGTTCAAGAAGAGTCAGGCTCCGTCAAATTTTGAAGCAGTGAGCTCTGCGTGCCTCTCGAGGGTCAGAGGCAATGTGACGCATTCCGTCGAAATAGTCGGGGACCTAGGGCTTTCTCTAGGGACTCCACAGGTGGTGCAGACATCCCTTCACCTTGTGAGATGAAAGACTAGACTGTATTCAAGCCACTGCAAGGAAACCCGGCCTCCTTTCGAGTCAGGGCTTCTCGGTGTATATGCACATTGAGGCAGCAAATCTCAGGGTCCCTCCCTCATACCCCTCATCTCGAGTTGATTTGGGGCCCATGGAGCTCCTTCGCGATGCTGGTGTGACCTCAGGGTCCCTCTCTACTTGTGACAGTGTTTTTGCGGACTGTCTCGACATCCATCAAGCAAGTCGAGGCTCCTGACATGTTTCAGGGGGCTCACGGAATTGCTCTGCATGCAGTGCAGGGGAATCGGGCCTCATCTCGCTTGGAGGGGGAAGTCTCATGGTTTTTCTCGAGTTGCGGCGGGGACCTGGGGTACATTCTCGACTTACGGCGGGGATGGCCCTTCAACCCTCGTGTTTGTTCAACGAAGTCAGGACTCCTGTCGAGTTACGAGGGACACCTCAGGAGTCTCTTCGAGGCTTGGCAGGGCAAAAGGGACGCTTCTCGAGGTGAGTCGGGAGACCCAGGGTCCCTTTCCAGTAGCCACAGGGATACTGGGATTCCTGTCAATGTTCAAGAGGAGTCAGGCTCCGTCAAATTTTGAAGAAGCAGTGAGCTCTGCGTGCCTCTCGAGGTGTCAGAGGCATGTGAGGCATTCCGTCGAAAGGAGTCGGGGACCTAGGGCTTTCTCTAGGGACTCCACAGGTGGTGCAGACATCCCTTCACCTTGTGAGATGAAAGACTAGACTGTATTCAAGCCACTGCAAGGAAACCCGGCCTCCTTTCGAGTCAGGGCTTCTCGGTGTATATGCCCATTGAGGCAGCAATCTCAGGGTCCCTCCCTCATACCTATTGCTGAGAGAAGCCTCCTCTTGAGGGGCTTGTGGAAAGGTGGCCTACGTCTTGAGTCTAAGCCAGGGAATCAGCTCTCATCTCGAGGCAATTTGGGGTACACGGAGCAGTCCTCGAGTTGCTCTGCTGAACTTGGTACTCCTCTAGACTTGGCCCGTTGTTCTCGGGGAACCTCTGGAGTTGCCTAAAGGGAGTCAAGCCTCAGGTCGTGTTTGATGGGGAACGGGGGATGGCTCTGGAGTCAATGCAGGGGAAGCGGGCCTCATCTCGAGTTGATTTGGGGCCCATGGAGCTCCTTCGCGATGCTGGTGTGACCTCAGGGTCCCTCTCTACTTGTGACAGTGTTTTTGCGGACTGTCTCGACATCCATCAAGCAAGTCGAGGCTCCTGACATGTTTCAGGGGGCTCACGGAATTGCTCTGCATGCAGTGCAGGGGAATCGGGCCTCATCTCGCTTGGAGGGGGAAGTCTCATGGTTTTTCTCGAGTTGCGGCGGGGACCTGGGGTACATTCTCGACTTACGGCGGGGATGGCCCTTCAACCCTCGTGTTTGTTCAACGAAGTCAGGACTCCTGTCGAGTTACGAGGGACACCTCAGGAGTCTCTTCGAGGCTTGGCAGGGCAAAAGGGACGCTTCTCGAGGTGAGTCGGGAGACCCAGGGTCCCTTTCCAGTAGCCACAGGGATACTGGGATTCCTGTCAATGTTCAAGAGGAGTCAGGCTCCGTCAAATTTTGAAGCAGTGAGCTCTGCGTGCCTCTCGAGGTGTCAGAGGCATGTGAGGCATTCCGTCGAAAGGAGTCGGGGACCTAGGGCTTTCTCTAGGGACTCCACAGGTGGTGCAGACATCCCTTCACCTTGTGAGATGAAAGACTAGACTGTATTCAAGCCACTGCAAGGAAACCCGGCCTCCTTTCGAGTCAGGGCTTCTCGGTGTATATGCCCATTGAGGCAGCAATCTCAGGGTCCCTCCCTCATACCTATTGCTGAGAGAAGCCTCCTCTTGAGGGGCTTGTGGAAAGGTGGCCTACGTCTTGAGTCTAAGCCAGGGAATCAGCTCTCATCTCGAGGCAATTTGGGGTACACGGAGCAGTCCTCGAGTTGCTCTGCTGAACTTGGTACTCCTCTAGACTTGGCCCGTTGTTCTCGGGGAACCTCTGGAGTTGCCTAAAGGGAGTCAAGCCTCAGGTCGTGTTTGATGGGGAACGGGGGATGGCTCTGGAGTCAATGCAGGGGAAGCGGGCCTCATCTCGAGTTGATTTGGGGCCCATGGAGCTCCTTCGCGATGCTGGTGTGACCTCAGGGTCCCTCTCTACTTGTGACAGTGTTTTTGCGGACTGTCTCGACATCCATCAAGCAAGTCGAGGCTCCTGACATGTTTCAGGGGGCTCACGGAATTGCTCTGCATGCAGTGCAGGGGAATCGGGCCTCATCTCGCTTGGAGGGGGAAGTCTCATGGTTTTTCTCGAGTTGCGGCGGGGACCTGGGGTACATTCTCGACTTAGGCGGGGATGGCCCTTCAACCCTCGTGTTTGTTCAACGAAGTCAGGACTCCTGTCGAGTTACGAGGGACACCTCAGGAGTCTCTTCGAGGCTTGGCAGGGCAAAAGGGACGCTTCTCGAGGTGAGTCGGGAGACCCAGGGTCCCTTTCCAGTAGCCACAGGGATACTGGGATTCCTGTCAATGTTCAAGAGGAGTCAGGCTCCGTCAAATTTTGAAGCAGTGAGCTCTGCGTGCCTCTCGAGGTGTCAGAGGCATGTGAGGCATTCCGTCGAAAGGAGTCGGGGACCTAGGGCTTTCTCTAGGGACTCCACAGGTGGTGCAGACATCCCTTCACCTTGTGAGATGAAAGACTAGACTGTATTCAAGCCACTGCAAGGAAACCCGGCCTCCTTTCGAGTCAGGGCTTCTCGGTGTATATGCCCATTGAGGCAGCAATCTCAGGGTCCCTCCCTCATACCTATTGCTGAGAGAAAGCCTCCTCTTGAGGGGCTTGTGGAAAGGTGGCCTACGTCTTGAGTCTAAGCCAGGGAATCAGCTCTCATCTCGAGGCAATTTGGGGTACACGGAGCAGTCCTCGAGTTGCTCTGCTGAACTTGGTACTCCTCTAGACTTGGCCCGTTGTTCTCGGGGAACCTCTGGAGTTGCCTAAAGGGAGTCAAGCCTCAGGTCGTGTTTGATGGGGAACGGGGGATGGCTCTGGAGTCAATGCAGGGGAAGCGGGCCTCATCTCGAGTTGATTTGGGGCCCATGGAGCTCCTTCGCGATGCTGGTGTGACCTCAGGGTCCCTCTCTACTTGTGACAGTGTTTTTTTTGCGGACTGTCTCGACATCCATCAAGCAAGTCGAGGCTCCTGACATGTTTCAGGGGGCTCACGGAATTGCTCTGCATGCAGTGCAGGGGAATCGGGCTCATCTCGCTTGGAGGGGGAAGTCTCATGGTTTTTCTCGAGTTGCGGCGGGGACCTGGGGTACATTCTCGACTTACGGCGGGGATGGCCCTTCAAACCCTCGTGTGTTGTTCAACGAAGTCAGGACTCCTGTCGAGTTACGAGGGACACCTCAGGAGTCTCTTCGAGGCTTGGCAGGGCAAAAGGGACGCTTCTCGAGGTGAGTCGGGAGACCCAGGGTCCCTTTCCAGTAGCCACAGGGATACTGGGATTCCTGTCAATGTTCAAGAGGAGTCAGGCTCCGTCAAATTTTGAAGCAGTGAGCTCTGCGTGCCTCTCGAGGTGTCAGAGGCATGTGAGGCATTCCGTCGAAAGGAGTCGGGGACCTAGGGCTTTCTCTAGGGACTCCACAGGTGGTGCAGACATCCCTTCACCTTGTGAGATGAAAGACTAGACTGTATTCAAGCCACTGCAAGGAAACCCGGCCTCCTTTCGAGTCAGGGCTTCTCGGTGTATATGCCCATTGAGGCAGCAATCTCAGGGTCCCTCCCTCATACCTATTGCTGAGAGAAGCCTCCTCTTGAGGGGCTTGTGGAAAGGTGGCTACGTCTTGAGTCTAGCCAGGGAATCAGCTCTCATCTCGAGGCAATTTGGGGTACACGGAGCAGTCCTCGAGTTGCTCTGCTGAACTTGGTACTCCTCTAGACTTGGCCCGTTGTTCTCGGGAACCTCTGGAGTTGCCTAAAGGGAGTCAAGCCTCAGGTCGTGTTTGATGGGGAACGGGGGATGGCTCTGGAGTCAATGCAGGGGAAGCGGGCCTCATCTCGAGTTGATTTGGGGCCCATGGAGCTCCTTCGCGATGCTGGTGTGACCTCAGGGTCCCTCTCTACTTGTGACAGTGTTTTTGCGGACTGTCTCGACATCCATCAAGCAAGTCGAGGCTCCTGACATGTTTCAGGGGGCTCACGGAATTGCTCTGCATGCAGTGCAGGGGAATCGGGCCTCATCTCGCTTGGAGGGGGAAGTCTCATGGTTTTTCTCGAGTTGCGGCGGGGACCTGGGGTACATTCTCGACTTACGGCGGGGATGGCCCTTCAACCCTCGTGTTTGTTCAACGAAGTCAGGACTCCTGTCGAGTTACGAGGGACACCTCAGGAGTCTCTTCGAGGCTTGGCAGGGCAAAAGGGACGCTTCTCGAGGTGAGTCGGGAGACCCAGGGTCCCTTTCCAGTAGCCACAGGGATACTGGGATTCCTGTCAATGTTCAAGAGGAGTCAGGCTCCGTCAAATTTTGAAGCAGTGAGCTCTGCGTGCCTCTCGAGGTGTCAGAGGCATGTGAGGCATTCCGTCGAAAGGAGTCGGGGACCTAGGGCTTTCTCTAGGGACTCCACAGGTGGTGCAGACATCCCTTCACCTTGTGAGATGAAAGACTAGACTGTATTCAAGCCACTGCAAGGAAACCCGGCCTCCTTTCGAGTCAGGGCTTCTCGGTGTATATGCCCATTGAGGCAGCAATCTCAGGGTCCCTCCCTCATACCTATTGCTGAGAGAAGCCTCCTCTTGAGGGGCTTGTGGAAAGGTGGCCTACGTCTTGAGTCTAAGCCAGGGAATCAGCTCTCATCTCGAGAGGCAATTTGGGGTACACGGAGCAGTCCTCGAGTTGCTCTGCTGAACTTGGTACTCCTCTAGACTTGGCCCGTTGTTCTCGGGGAACCTCTGGAGTTGCCTAAAGGGAGTCAAGCCTCAGGTCGTGTTTGATGGGGAACGGGGGATGGCTCTGGAGTCAATGCAGGGGAAGCGGGCCTCATCTCGAGTTGATTTGGGGCCCATGGAGCTCCTTCGCGATGCTGGTGTGACCTCAGGGTCCCTCTCTACTTGTGACAGTGTTTTTTTCGGACTGTCTCGACATCCATCAAGCAAGTCGAGGCTCCTGACATGTTTCAGGGGGCTCACGGAATTGCTCTGCATGCAGTGCAGGGGAATCGGGCCTCATCTCGCTTGGAGGGGGAAGTCTCATGGTTTTTCTCGAGTTGCGGCGGGGACCTGGGGTACATTCTCGACTTACGGCGGGGATGGCCCTTCAACCCTCGTGTTTGTTCAACGAAGTCAGGACTCCTGTCGAGTTAGTTACGAGGGACACCTCAGGAGTCTCTTCGAGGCTTGGCAGGGCAAAAGGGACGCTTCTCGAGGTGAGTCGGGAGACCCAGGGTCCCTTTCCAGTAGCCACAGGGATACTGGGATTCCTGTCAATGTTCAAGAGGAGTCAGGCTCCGTCAAATTTTGAAGCAGTGAGCTCTGCGTGCCTCTCGAGGT
Organism: Odocoileus hemionus; assembly: GCA_020976825.1. NCBI lineage: Eukaryota > Metazoa > Chordata > Mammalia > Artiodactyla > Cervidae > Odocoileus > Odocoileus hemionus. The sequence continues at coordinate 7,410 of JAJLRB010002758.1, read as the reverse complement.
GTCAGAGGCATGTGAGGCATTCCGTCGAAAGGAGTCGGGGACCTAGGGCTTTCTCTAGGGACTCCACAGGTGGTGCAGACATCCCTTCACCTTGTGAGATGAAAGACTAGACTGTATTCAAGCCACTGCAAGGAAACCCGGCCTCCTTTCGAGTCAGGGCTTCTCGGTGTATATGCCCATTGAGGCAGCAATCTCAGGGTCCCTCCCTCATACCTATTGCTGAGAGAAGCCTCCTCTTGAGGGGCTTGTGGAAAGGTGGCCTACGTCTTGAGTCTAAGCCAGGGAATCAGCTCTCATCTCGAGGCAATTTGGGGTACACGGAGCAGTCCTCGAGTTGCTCTGCTGAACTTGGTACTCCTCTAGACTTGGCCCGTTGTTCTCGGGGAACCTCTGGAGTTGCCTAAAGGGAGTCAAGCCTCAGGTCGTGTTTGATGGGGAACGGGGGATGGCTCTGGAGTCAATGCAGGGGAAGCGGGCCTCATCTCGAGTTGATTTGGGGCCCATGGAGCTCCTTCGCGATGCTGGTGTGACCTCAGGGTCCCTCTCTACTTGTGACAGTGTTTTTTTGCGGACTGTCTCGACATCCATCAAGCAAGTCGAGGCTCCTGACATGTTTCAGGGGGCTCACGGAATTGCTCTGCATGCAGTGCAGGGGAATCGGGCCTCATCTCGCTTGGAGGGGGAAGTCTCATGGTTTTTCTCGAGTTGCGGCGGGGACCTGGGGTACATTCTCGACTTACGGCGGGGATGGCCCTTCAACCCTCGTGTTTGTTCAACGAAGTCAGGACTCCTGTCGAGTTACGAGGGACACCTCAGGAGTCTCTTCGAGGCTTGGCAGGGCAAAAGGGACGCTTCTCGAGGTGAGTCGGGAGACCCAGGGTCCCTTTCCAGTAGCCACAGGGATACTGGGATTCCTGTCAATGTTCAAGAGGAGTCAGGCTCCGTCAAATTTTGAAGCAGTGAGCTCTGCGTGCCTCTCGAGGTGTCAGAGGCATGTGAGGCATTCCGTCGAAAGGAGTCGGGGACCTAGGGCTTTCTCTAGGGACTCCACAGGTGGTGCAGACATCCCTTCACCTTGTGAGATGAAAGACTAGACTGTATTCAAGCCACTGCAAGGAAACCCGGCCTCCTTTCGAGTCAGGGCTTCTCGGTGTATATGCCCATTGAGGCAGCAATCTCAGGGTCCCTCCCTCATACCTATTGCTGAGAGAAGCCTCCTCTTGAGGGGCTTGTGGAAAGGTGGCCTACGTCTTGAGTCTAAGCCAGGGAATCAGCTCTCATCTCGAGGCAATTTGGGGTACACGGAGCAGTCCTCGAGTTGCTCTGCTGAACTTGGTACTCCTCTAGACTTGGCCCGTTGTTCTCGGGGAACCTCTGGAGTTGCCTAAAGGGAGTCAAGCCTCAGGTCGTGTTTGATGGGGAACGGGGGATGGCTCTGGAGTCAATGCAGGGGAAGCGGGCCTCATCTCGAGTTGATTTGGGGCCCATGGAGCTCCTTCGCGATGCTGGTGTGACCTCAGGGTCCCTCTCTACTTGTGACAGTGTTTTTGCGGACTGTCTCGACATCCATCAAGCAAGTCGAGGCTCCTGACATGTTTCAGGGGGCTCACGGAATTGCTCTGCATGCAGTGCAGGGGAATCGGGCCTCATCTCGCTTGGAGGGGGAAGTCTCATGGTTTTTCTCGAGTTGCGGCGGGGACCTGGGGTACATTCTCGACTTACGGCGGGGATGGCCCTTCAACCCTCGTGTTTGGTTCAACGAAGTCAGGACTCCTGTCGAGTTACGAGGGACACCTCAGGAGTCTCTTCGAGGCTTGGCAGGGCAAAAGGGACGCTTCTCGAGGTGAGTCGGGAGACCCAGGGTCCCTTTCCAGTAGCCACAGGGATACTGGGATTCCTGTCAATGTTCAAGAGGAGTCAGGCTCCGTCAAATTTTGAAGCAGTGAGCTCTGCGTGCCTCTCGAGGTGTCAGAGGCATGTGAGGCATTCCGTCGAAAGGAGTCGGGGGGGACCTAGGGCTTTCTCTAGGGACTCCACAGGTGGTGCAGACATCCCTTCAGCTTGTGAGATGAAAGACTAGACTGTATTCAAGCCACTGCAAGGAAAACCCGGCCTCCTTTCGAGTCAGGGCTTCTCGGTGTATATGCCCATTGAGGCAGCAATCTCAGGGTCCCTCCCTCATACCTATTGCTGAGAGAAGCCTCCTCTTGAGGGGCTTGTGGAAAGGTGGCCTACGTCTTGAGTCTAAGCCAGGGAATCAGCTCTCATCTCGAGGCAATTTGGGGTACACGGAGCAGTCCTCGAGTTGCTCTGCTGAACTTTGTACTCCTCTAGACTTGGCCCGTTGTTCTCGGGGAACCTCTGGAGTTGCCTAAAGGGAGTCAAGCCTCAGGTCGTGTTTGATGGGGAACGGGGGATGGCTCTGGAGTCAATGCAGGGGAAGCGGGCCTCATCTCGAGTTGATTTGGGGCCCATGGAGCTCCTTCGCGATGCTGGTGTGACCTCAGGGTCCCTCTCTACTTGTGACAGTGTTTTTGCGGACTGTCTCGACATCCATCAAGCAAGTCGAGGCTCCTGACATGTTTCAGGGGGCTCACGGAATTGCTCTGCATGCAGTGCAGGGGAATCGGGCCTCATCTCGCTTGGAGGGGGAAGTCTCATGGTTTTTTTTCTCGAGTTGCGGCGGGGACCTGGGGTACATTCTCGACTTACGGCGGGGATGGCCCTTCAACCCTCGTGTTTGTTCAACGAAGTCAGGACTCCTGTCGAGTTACGAGGGACACCTCAGGAGTCTCTTCGAGGCTTGGCAGGGCAAAAGGGACGCTTCTCGAGGTGAGTCGGGAGACCCAGGGTCCCTTTCCAGTAGCCACAGGGATACTGGGATTCCTGTCAATGTTCAAGAGGAGTCAGGCTCCGTCAAATTTTGAAGCAGTGAGCTCTGCGTGCCTCTCGAGGTGTCAGAGGCATGTGAGGCATTCCGTCGAAAGGAGTCGGGGACCTAGGGCTTTCTCTAGGGACTCCACAGGTGGTGCAGACATCCCTTCACCTTGTGAGATGAAAGACTAGACTGTATTCAAGCCACTGCAAGGAAAGCCGGCCTCCTTTCGAGTCAGGGCTTCTCGGTGTATATGCCCATTGAGGCAGCAATCTCAGGGTCCCTCCCTCATACCTATTGCTGAGAGAAGCCTCCTCTTGAGGGGCTTGTGGAAAGGTGGCCTACGTCTTGAGTCTAAGCCAGGGAATCAGCTCTCATCTCGAGGCAATTTGGGGTACACGGAGCAGTCCTCGAGTTGCTCTGCTGAACTTGGTACTCCTCTAGACTGGCCCGTTGTTCTCGGGGAACCTCTGGAGTTGCCTAAAGGGAGTCAAGCCTCAGGTCGTGTTTGATGGGGAACGGGGGATGGCTCTGGAGTCAATGCAGGGGAAGCGGGCCTCATCTCGAGTTGATTTGGGGCCCATGGAGCTCCTTCGCGATGCTGGTGTGACCTCAGGGTCCCTCTCTACTTGTGACAGTGTTTTTGCGGACTGTCTCGACATCCATCAAGCAAGTCGAGGCTCCTGACATGTTTCAGGGGGCTCACGGAATTGCTCTGCATGCAGTGCAGGGGAATCGGGCCTCATCTCGCTTGGAGGGGGAAGTCTCATGGTTTTTCTCGAGTTGCGGCGGGGACCTGGGGTACATTCTCGACTTACGGCGGGGATGGCCCTTCAACCCTCGTGTTTGTTCAACGAAGTCAGGACTCCTGTCGAGTTACGAGGGACACCTCAGGAGTCTCTTCGAGGCTTGGCAGGGCAAAAGGACGCTTCTCGAGGTGAGTCGGGAGACCCAGGGTCCCTTTCCAGTAGCCACAGGGATACTGGGATTCCTGTCAATGTTCAAGAGGAGTCAGGCTCCGTCAAATTTTGAAGCAGTGAGCTCTGCGTGCCTCTCGAGGTCAGAGGCATGTGAGGCATTCCGTCGAAAGGAGTCGGGGACCTAGGGCTTTCTCTAGGGACTCCACAGGTGGTGCAGACATCCCTTCAGCTTGTGAGATGAAAGACTAGACTGTATTCAAGCCACTGCAAGGAAACCCGGCCTCCTTTCGAGTCAGGGCTTCTCGGTGTATATGCCCATTGAGGCAGCAATCTCAGGGTCCCTCCCTCATACCTATTGCTGAGAGAAGCCTCCTCTTGAGGGGCTTGTGGAAAGGTGGCCTACGTCTTGAGTCTAAGCCAGGGAATCAGCTCTCATCTCGAGGCAATTTGGGGTACACGGAGCAGTCCTCGAGTTGCTCTGCTGAACTTGGTACTCCTCTAGACTTGGCCCGTTGTTCTCTCGGGGAACCTCTGGAGTTGCCTAAAGGGAGTCAAGCCTCAGGTCGTGTTTGATGGGGAACGGGGGATGGCTCTGGAGTCAATGCAGGGGAAGCGGGCCTCATCTCGAGTTGATTTGGGGCCCATGGAGCTCCTTCGCGATGCTGGTGTGACCTCAGGGTCCCTCTCTACTTGTGACAGTGTTTTTGCGGACTGTCTCGACATCCATCAAGCAAGTCGAGGCTCCTGACATGTTTCAGGGGGCTCACGGAATTGCTCTGCATGCAGTGCAGGGGAATCGGGCCTCATCTCGCTTGGAGGGGGAAGTCTCATGGTTTTTCTCGAGTTGCGGCGGGGACCTGGGGTACATTCTCGACTTACGGGGGGGGATGGCCCTTCAACCCTCGTGTTTGTTCAACGAAGTCAGGACTCCTGTCGAGTTACGAGGGACACCTCAGGAGTCTCTTCGAGGCTTGGCAGGGCAAAAGGGACGCTTCTCGAGGTGAGTCGGGAGACCCAGGGTCCCTTTCCAGTAGCCACAGGGATACTGGGATTCCTGTCAATGTTCAAGAGGAGTCAGGCTCCGTCAAATTTTGAAGCAGTGAGCTCTGCGTGCCTCTCGAGGTGTCAGAGGCATGTGAGGCATTCCGTCGAAAGGAGTCGGGGACCTAGGGCTTTCTCTAGGGACTCCACAGGTGGTGCAGACATCCCTTCACCTTGTGAGATGAAAGACTAGACTGTATTCAAGCCACTGCAAGGAAACCCGGCCTCCTTTCGAGTCAGGGCTTCTCGGTGTATATGCCCATTGAGGCAGCAATCTCAGGGTCCCTCCCTCATACCTATTGCTGAGAGAAGCCTCCTCTTGAGGGGCTTGTGGAAAGGTGGCCTACGTCTTGAGTCTAAGCCAGGGAATCAGCTCTCATCTCGAGGCAATTTGGGGTACACGGAGCAGTCCTCGAGTTGCTCTGCTGAACTTGGTACTCCTCTAGACTTGGCCCGTTGTTCTCGGGGAACCTCTGGAGTTGCCTAAAGGGAGTCAAGCCTCTGGAGTCGGAGTCAATGCAGGGGAAATTGTACCCGGGCAGCCACCCCATGGAGATTTGCTCCTTCGCGATGCTGGACTCCCTGTCGAGTTAGTGTGGACCTCAGTGGGAGACACAGGTTCCCTCTCTACTTGCCAGTGTTTTTGCGGAAGATGCTGTCCTCGACATCCATCAAGCAAGTCGAGGCTCCTGACATGTTTCAGGGGGCTCACCAGTGCCCGGTTTTTTCCAAGAGGATCGGCTCGACTTTTTTTGCGGCCGGGGATGGCCCTTCAAAAACGAAGTCAGACTCCCCTCCCCTAAAGGGAGTCAAGCCTCAGGTCGTGTTTGATGGGGAAACGGGGATGGCTCTGGAGTCAATGCAGGGGAAGCGGGCCTCATCTCGAGTTGATTTGGGGCCCATGGAGCTCCTTCGCGATGCTGGTGTGACCTCAGGTCCCTCTCTACTTGTGACAGTGTTTTTTGCGCGGACTGTCTCGACATCCATCAAGCAAGTCGAGGCTCCTGACATGTTTCAGGGGGCTCACGGAATTGCTCTGCATGCAGTGCAGGGGAATCGGGCCTCATCTCGCTTGGAGGGGGAAGTCTCATGGTTTTTCTCGAGTTGCGGCGGGGACCTGGGGTACATTCTCGACTTACGGCGGGGATGGCCCTTCAACCCTCGTGTTTGTTCAACGAAGTCAGGACTCCTGTCGAGTTACGAGGGACACCTCAGGAGTCTCTTCGAGGCTTGGCAGGGCAAAAGGGACGCTTCTCGAGGTGAGTCGGGAGACCCAGGGTCCCTTTCCAGTAGCCACAGGGATACTGGGATTCCTGTCAATGTTCAAGAGGAGTCAGGCTCCGTCAAATTTTGAAGCAGTGAGCTCTGCGTGCCTCTCGAGGGTCAGAGGCATGTGAGGCATTCCGTCGAAAGGAGTCGGGGACCTAGGGCTTTCTCTAGGGACTCCACAGGTGGTGCAGACATCCCTTCACCTTGTGAGATGAAAGACTAGACTGTATTCAAGCCACTGCAAGGAAACCCGGCCTCCTTTCGAGTCAGGGCTTCTCGGTGTATATGCCCATTGAGGCAGCAATCTCAGGGTCCCTCCCTCATACCTATTGCTGAGAGAAGCCTCCTCTTGAGGGGCTTGTGGAAAGGTGGCCTACGTCTTGAGTCTAAGCCAGGGAATCAGCTCTCATCTCGAGGCAATTTGGGGTACACGGAGCAGTCCTCGAGTTGCTCTGCTGAACTTGGTACTCCTCTAGACTTGGCCCGTTGTTCTCGGGGAACCTCTGGAGTTGCCTAAAGGGAGTCAAGCCTCAGGTCGTGTTTGATGGGGAACGGGGGATGGCTCTGGAGTCAATGCAGGGGAAGCGGGCCTCATCTCGAGTTGATTTGGGGCCCATGGAGCTCCTTCGCGATGCTGTTGTGACCTCAGGGTCCCTCTCTACTTGTGACAGTGTTTTTGCGGACTGTCTCGACATCCATCAAGCAAGTCGAGGCTCCTGACATGTTTCAGGGGGCTCACGGAATTGCTCTGCATGCAGTGCAGGGGAATCGGGCCTCATCTCGCTTGGAGGGGGAAGTCTCATGGTTTTTCTCGAGTTGCGGCGGGGACCTGGGGTACATTCTCGACTTACGGCGGGGATGGCCCTTCAACCCTCGTGTTTGTTCAACGAAGTCAGGACTCCTGTCGAGTTACGAGGGACACCTCAGGAGTCTCTTCGAGGCTTGGCAGGGCAAAAGGGACGCTTCTCGAGGTGAGTCGGGAGACCCAGGGTCCCTTTCCAGTAGCCACAGGGATACTGGGATTCCTGTCAATGTTCAAGAGGAGTCAGGCTCCGTCAAATTTTGAAGCAGTGAGCTCTGCGTGCCTCTCGAGGTGTCAGAGGCATGTGAGGCATTCCGTCGAAAGGAGTCGGGGACCTAGGGCTTTCTCTAGGGACTCCACAGGTGGTGCAGACATCCCTTCACTTGTGAGATGAAAGACTAGACTGTATTCAAGCCACTGCAAGGAAACCCGGCCTCCTTTCGAGTCAGGGCTTCTCGGTGTATATGCCATTGAGGCAGCAATCTCAGGGTCCCTCCCTCATA
>JAJLRB010002757.1:0-13127 GCA_020976825.1 Odocoileus hemionus | reverse complement strand
AGGGGCGAAACACAGACACCCTGCGGGCAACCCCCATGGGCCCGGGGAACAGGGTGACGCTATCCACACAGACGTGTCTTCCAGCACCCCCCCCTCCCCGTACAGGACTAAACTGAACTAGAAACCTAAATAAAGATCACCCCGCCCCCCTGGTCGGGGCGGAAATAGACCCAAAGAACAGCAAACAAGCCAAAAAAAAAGGGAACCGCTTCAAAAGGACCGGGGCAACAGATAAAATCCCTAAGGTAACACCGAAACACGGGAAGGGCCTACAATATTGAGAAGGGGAACTGAAAGAGGAGCATCAAATTTAACGAACCTACGTACCGCAACAACCTCAGAGAAATTGTAATATAATGTACTTTTTTTTTTAATTTTAAAAAAAAAAATTTTTTTTTTCTTCCCTTTTTTTTTTTTTTTAATTTTTTTTTTTTCTCTTTCATTTTTTTTAAAATTTCCCTTTTTACTCCCCCATACTCCTCATTTTATTTTATAATTTTTCGATTTTTTTTTTTGGGAAAAAAAAAATTTTTCTTTTTTTTTCTTTTTTTTTTTTTTTTTTTTCTTTTTTTCTCTCCATTCCCTTTTTAGAGTCCTCTAATACTCCTCTTTTATTTTTTAATTTTTCACTTTCTTTTCCTTACCAAAAAAAAAAAAAGGGGAAAAACCCTATTTTAAAACGAATTTCATATACAGTTCCAAAATTTTTTGGGGTTTTTTTGTTTTTAAATATTGTATCCCCTAAGAGTCTAACCTTACACTAATTTTCAATCTTGTTATTCTCCCTCAAACCCTCTACTTCCTCCATTCCCCTTTCCTTTTTTTCCCAATCCAACCTGTGAATCTTTGGGGGTGTCGGGCACAAGAACCTTGGGAACAAAAACTGCGAATCTTCCTCTCCTCTTGATCCCCTTTTTCTCCTCCGCCACCTCATCTCCTTCCCCCCCTCTCCATTCTTCATGAAAAACTCTTAAACCTCTCGGGTTGTCTCTCACGGGGAAACTTTTCCCCATTAACCTAGAATTTTTATTATCAGTACAAATATTGGGAACCTTGAGACTATAGAAAATAAAAAAAATCCAGGGGCAGGAACTTGACCCCAAAATCCGAAAAAACCAGAAAACCCCCTGACTACCGAACTTTAAGGAATAAAAACCATCCAAAAGTTTCCCCATACCTACAAAACCAAACCCCCCCAAAGCCAAAAAGCTCCATACAAACATACCACGAAAATTTTTTAGCAACGCGGGAAAACATAGACCTGATGAAACAAAAAGGCCTCCAAAGCACCCCAAACACAGAGACCCATCGCAAAGCTCATTACTGACACCCTTTGCACTCCAGAGAAAAAACCCAATTCCACCCCCAAAAAACACTGACACAAGCTTCCCAACCAGGAAACCTTACAAACCAATCGCCCAACCCCACCCCGGGGGGAAACCTCCACAATAAAAAGGAAACCCTCAAACCAAAAGAATCAAAAGCCCACCCCAACACACAATCTAAACATGTAAAAGGCAAGAAAACCCAACACTAAAGGAACAAAAAAAAACCCCCCAGTCAAACAAAAGAGGGGAATAGGAATCTACCTAAAAAAAAAATTTTAGAATAAATGATAATAAAAAAGTGATCCATAATCATAAAACAAAATGTAGTTACAAATTAATAGCCTGGAAACAAAAGATTTCGTAGAAATGACCGCATCGAAATGTTTAATACACAAGGACCTAGAAGAAAGAGTTGGTCTAATTAAAAATATCATTCTAACAAATTAATAATGGAAAAAAGATGAGACAAAAAACACTCTGGAGGGAACCATGAGTAGAATAACAGAGACAGAAGGATAGGATAACTGTGGAGAGAGATCAATAACTGGTGGAAATAAATGAAGCAGAGAGGAAAAAGAAAAAAGAATCAAAAGAAATGATGACAACCTCAGGTCCTCTGGGACAAATTTGTACACGCCCTCAACATTGACCATCATAGATCGCCCCAGAAAGTAGAACGACAAAAAAGAAAGGCATGAGAAGATACTCCCCATGAGGATAATAGCTGCCAAACTCTTCCCTAAAATGGGGACGAAGGGTAAATACCACCTTCACAAGTCCAAATGAAAGCCCCGACGAGATCTCCCAACCTAGATAAAAAACTCCAAGGTGAAACACCAACGCAAAGTTAAACACACATATTACACACAAATTATCAAAGAATCAAACACAAAAGAATCACAATCAGATGTTAAAAAGACAGAGCACAGCGGTATTCTGAACCATACAAAATAACACACAACAGGCTATTCCCATGGTATGGATATCACAGCAGAATCTATCAATAGAATACCCTTCAGGCCAGAAGGGAAATGGCATTGACATACTTAAAGTTACCTGTAATTAGAAGAACGAGCTAAACCTACAACTCTAAGATTACGTCATAACTTCTACTGCCCAGAAAAAGGATATCAAGTACTCGTCCGCAGCATATGTGAAAGGAATGAACTTCAAAATCGCTTTACATGACACAGCAATATAATCTGAGAGAGAACTTCAGCATACCACACCCCACAAACCAGCTCTTACATAAACAAATACCCAACCGAGTCATTCTTCCTCTGACGACACTGAAAACGCATGAAAAGTGCGTACGTAAAAAGTGAAACCCCAAAGCAACAAAATAATTAGGCAACAGGACTCATGACACTCATCACAATAAAGTTACCTTAGAAATGTAAACTGGGTTGAACTTTGCCCCAACCGACTAAATGAGCAATGTCTGGCTGAAAATGGATACAAAAAGGCAAGACCCCTATATATGCTGTCTACAAGAGACCCACCTTTCAAAGCAAGGGACACATACAATATACTAAAAGTGAAGGCTGGAAAAAAATATTCCACGTGCAAAAATAAGGAGACCAAAAGAAAGCAGGAGTCGCAATACTCATATCAGATAAAATAGACTTTCAAATTAAGTCTGTGAAAAGAGACAAAGATGGACACTACATAATGATCAAAGGATCAATCCAAGAAGAAGATATAACAATTATAAATATATATGCACCCAACATAGGAGCATCCGCAATATGTAAGGCAAACGCTAACGAGTATGAAAGAGGAAAATAATAGTAACACAATAATAGTAAGGAGACTTTAATACCCCACTCACAACTATGGATAGATCAACTAAACAGAAAATGAACAAGGAAACACAAACTTTAAAGGACACAATGGACCAGCTAGACCTAATTGACATCTATAGGACATTTCACCCCAAAACAATCAACTTCACCTTTTTCTCAAGTGCACACTGGAACCTTCTCCAGAATAGATCACATCCTGGGGTCCATAAATCTAGTCTTGGTAAATTCAAAAACATTGAAATCATTCCAGTCATCTTTTCTGACCACAGTGCAGTAAGATTAGATCTCAATTACAGGAAAAAAATTATTAAAAATTCAAACATATGGAGGCTAAACAACAACGCTTCTGAATAACCAACAAATCATAGAAGAAATCAAAAAAGAAATCAAAATATGCATAGAAATGAATGAAAATGATAACACAACAACCCAAAACCTATGGGACACTGTAAAAGCAGTGCTAAGGGGAAGATTCATAGCATTACAGGCCTACCTCAAGAAACAAGAAAAAAGTCAAATAAATAACCTAACTCTACACCTAAAGCAACTAGAGGAAGAAGAAATGAAGAACCCCAGGGTTAGTAGAAGGAAAGAAATCTTAAAAATTAGGGCAGAAATAAATGCAAAAGAAACTAAAGAGACCATAGCAAAAATTAACAAAGCTAAAAGCTGGTTTTTTGAAAAAATTAACAAAATTGACAAACCATTAGCAAGACTCATTAAGAAACAAAGGGAGAAGAACCAAATTAACAAAATTAGAAATGAAAATGGAGAGATCACAACAGACAACACTGAAATACAAAGGATCATAAGAGACTACTACCAGCAGCTCTATGCCAATAAAATGGACAACTTGGAAGAAATGGACAAGTTCTTAGAGAAGTATAACTTTCCAAAACTGAACCAGGAAGAAATAGAAGATCTTAACAAAACGATCACAAGCAAGGAAATCGAAACTGTAATCAGAAATCTTCCAGCAAACAAAAGCCCAGGACCAGATGGCTTCACAGCTGAATTCTACCAAAAATTTAGAGAAGAGCTAACACCTATCTTACTCAAACTCTTCCAGAAAATTGCAGAAGAAGGTAGACTTCCAAACTCATTCTATGAGGCCACCATCACCCTAATTCCAAAACCAGACAAAGATGCCACAAAAAAAAGAGAAAACTACAGGCCAATATCACTGATGAACATAGATGCAAAAATCCTTAACAAAATTCTAGCAAACAGAATCCAACAACATATTAAAAAAATCATTCATCATGACCAAGTGGGCTTTATCCCAGGAATGCAAGGATTCTTTAATATCCGCAAATCAATCAATGTAATACACCACATTAACAAATTGAAAGATAAAAACCATATGATTATCTCAATAGATGCAGAAAAAGCCTTTGACAAAATTCAACATCCATTTATGATTAAAACTCTCCAGAAAGCAGGAATAGAAGGAACATACCTCAACATAATAAAAGCTATATATGACAAACCCACAGCAAGCATCACCCTCAATGGTGAAAAATTGAAAGCATTTCCCCTGAAATCAGGAACAAGACAAGGGTGCCCACTCTCACCACTACTATTCAACATAGTTTTGGAAGTTTTGGCCACAGCAATCAGGGCAGAAAAAGAAGTAAAAGGAATCCAGATAGGAAAAGAAGAAGTGAAACTCTCGCTGTTTGCAGATGACATGATCCTCTACATAGAAAACCCTAAAGACTCTACCAGAAAATTACTAGAGCTAATCAACGAATACAGTCAAGTTGCAGGATATAAAATTAACACACAGAAATCTCTTGCATTCCTATACACTAACAATGAGAAAACAGAAAGAGAAATTAAGGAAACAATACCATTCACCATTGCAACAAAAAGAATAAAATACTTAGGAGTATATCTACCTAAAGAAACAAAAGACCTATACATAGAAAACTATAAAACACTGATGAAAGAAATCAAAGAGGACACAAGCAGATGGAGAAATATACCGTGTTCATGGATTGGAAGAATCAATATTGTCAAAATGGCTATACTACCCAAAGTAATCTATAGATTCAATGCAATCCCTATCAAACTACCAACAGTATTTTTCACAGAACTAGAACAAATAATTTCACAATTTGTATGGAAATACAAAAAACCTCGAATAGCCAAAGTAATCCTGAGAAAGAAGAATGGAACTGGAGGAATCAATCTGCCTGACTTCAGACTCTACTACAAAGCCACAGTCATCAAGACAGTATGGTACTGGCACAAAGACAGAAATATAGATCAATGGAACAGAATAGAAAGCCCAGAGATAAGTCCACGAACCTATGGTCACCTTATCTTCGACAAAGGAGGCAAGGATATACAATGGAAAAAAGATAACCTCTTTAACAAGTGGTGCTGGGAAAACTGGTCAACCACCTGTAAAAGAATGAAACTAGAACACTTTCTAACACCATACACAAAAATAAACTCAAAATGGATTAAAGATCTAAATGTAAGACCAGAAACTATCAAACTCCTAGAGGAGAACATAGGCAAAACACTCTCCGACATAAATCACAGCAGGATCCTCTATGACCCACATCCCAGAATTTCAGAAATAAAAGCAAAAATAAACAAATGGGACCTAATGAAACTTAAAAGCTTTTGCACAACAAAGGAAACTATAAGCAAGGTGAAAAGACAGCCCTCAGATTGGGAGAAAATAATAGCAAACGAAGCAACAGACAAAGGATTAATCTCAAAAATATACAAGCAACTCCTCCAGCTCAACTCCAGAAAAATAAATGACCCAATCAAAAAATGGGCCAAAGAACTCAACAGACATTTTCTCCAAGGAAGACATACAGATGGCTAACAAACACATGAAAAGATGCTCAACATCACTCATTATCAGAGAAATGCAAATCAAAACCACAATGAGGTACCATTACACGCCAGTCAGGATGGCTGCTATCCAAAAGTCTACAAGCAATAAATGCTGGAGAGGGTGTGGAGAAAAGGGAACCCTCTTACACTGTTGGTGGGAATGCAAATTAGTACAGCCACTATGGAAAACAGTGTGGAGATTTCTTAAAAAGCTGGAAATAGAACTGCCGTATGACCCAGCAATCCCACTTCTGGGCATACACACCAAGGAAACCAGATCTGAAAGAGACACATGCACCCCAATGTTCATCGCAGCACTGTTTATAATAGCCAGGACATGGAAGCAACCCAGATGCCCATCAGCAGACGAATGGATGAGGAAGCTGTGGTACATATACACCATGGAATATTACTCAGCCATTAAAAAGAATTCATTTGAATCAGTTCTAATGAGATGGATGAAACTGGAGCCCATTATACAGAGCGAAGTAAGCCAGAAAGATAAAGACCATTACAGTATACTAACACATATATATGGACTTTAGAAAGATGGTAACGATAACCCTATATGCAAAACAGAAAAAGAGACTCAGATGTATGGAACAGACTTGTGGACTCTGGGAGAAGGCGAGGGTGGGATGTTTCAGGAGAACAGCATTGAAACATGTATATTATCTAGGGTGAAACAGATCACCAGCCTAGGTTGGGTGCATGAGACAAGTGCTCGGGCCTGGTGCACTGGGAAGACCCAGAGGGATCGGGTGGAGGGGAGGTGGGAGGGGGGACTGGGATGGGGAGTACATGTAAATCCATGGCTAATTCATATCAATGTATAACAAAAACTACTGTAATGATGTAAAGTAATTAGCCTCCAACTAATAAAAATTTAAAAAAAAAAAAAAAAAGTTTCCTTGGTGTGTATGCCCAGAAGTGGGATTGCTGGGTCATATGGCAGTTCTATTTCCAGCTTTTTAAGAAATCTCCACACTGTTTTCCATAGTGGCTGTACTAATTTGCATTCCCACCAACAGTGTAAGAGGGTTCCCTTTTCTCCACACCCTCTCCAGCATTTATTGCTTGTAGACTTTTGGATAGCAGCCATCCTGACTGGCGTGTAATGGTACCTCATTGTGGTTTTGATTTGCATTTCTCTGATAATGAGTGATGTTGAGCATCTTTTCATGTGTTTGTTAGCCATCTGTATGTCTTCCTTGGAGAAATGTCTGTTGAGTTCTTTGGCCCATTTTTTGATTGGGTCATTTATTTTTCTGGAGTTGAGCTGGAGGAGTTGCTTGTATATTTTTGAGATTAATCCTTTGTCTGTTGCTTCATTTGCTATTATTTTCTCCCAATCTGAGGGCTGTCTTTTCACCTTGCTTATAGTTTCCTTTGTTGTGCAAAAGCTTTAAGTTTCATTAGGTCCCATTTGTTTATTTTTTGCTTTTATTTCTAAAATTCTGGGATGTGGGTCATAAGGATCCTGCTGTGATTTATGTCGGAGAGTGTTTTGCCTATGTTCTCCTCTAGGAGTTTTATAGTTTCTGGTCTTACATTTAGATCTTTAATCCATTTTGAGTTGATTTTTGTGTATGGTGTTAGAAAGTGTTCTAGTTTCATTCTTTTACAGGTGGTTGACCAGTTTTCCCAGCACCACTTGTTAAGAGGTTATCTTTTTTCCATTGTATATCCTTGCCTCCTTTGTCGAAGATAAGGTGACCATAGGTTCGTGGATTTATCTCTGGGCTTTCTATTCTGTTCCATTGATCTATATTTCTGTCTTTGTGCCAGTACCATACTGTCTTGATGACTGTGGCTTTGTAGTAGAGTCTGAAGTCAGGCAGATTGATTCCTCCAGTTCCATTCTTCTTTCTCAGGATTACTTTGGCTATTCGAGGTTTTTTTGTATTTCCATACAAATTGTGAAATTATTTGTTCTAGTTCTGTGAAAAATACCGTTGGTAGTTTGATAGGGATTGCATTGAATCTATAGATTGCTTTGGGTAGTATAGCCATTTTGACAATATTGATTCTTCCAATCCATGAACACGGTATATTTCTCCATCTGTTTGTGTCCTCTTTGATTTCTTTCATCAGTGTTTTATAGTTTTCTATGTATATAGGTCTTTTGTTTCTTTAGGTAGATATACTCCTAAGTATTTTATTCTTTTTGTTGCAATGGTGAATGGTATTGTTTCCTTAATTTCTCTTTTTCTGTTTTCTCATTGTTAGTGTATAGGAATGCAAGAGATTTCTGTGTGTTAATTTTATATCCTGCAACTTTACTGTATTCATTGATTAGCTCTAGTAATTTTCTGGTAGAGTCTTTAGGGTTTTCTATGTAGAGGATCATGTCATCTGCAAACAGAGAGAGTTTCACTTCTTCTTTTCCTATCTGGATTCCTTTTACTTCTTTTTCTTTTCCTGCCCTGATTGCTGTGGCCAACACTTCCAAAACTATGTTGAATAGTAGTGGTGAGAGTGGGCACCCTTGTCTTGTTCCTGATTTCAGGGGAAATGCTTTCAATTTTTCACCATTGAGGGTGATGCTTGCTGTGGGTTTTAGTCATATATAGCTTTTATTATGTTGAGGTATGTTCCTTCTATTCCTGCTTTCTGGAGAGTTTTAATCATAAATGGATGTTGAATTTTGTCAAAGGGACTTTTTTCTTGCATCTATTGAGATAATCATATGGTTTTTATCTTTCAATTTGTTAATGTGGTGTATTACATTGATTGATTTGCGGATATTAAAGAATCCTTGCATTCCTGGGATAAAGCCCACTTGGTCATGATGTATGATTTTTTTAATATGTAGTTGGATTCTGTTTGCTAGAATTTTGTTAAGGATTTTTGCATCTATGTTCATCAGTGATTTTGGCCTGTAGTTTTCTTTTTTTGTGGCATCTTTGTCTGGTTTTGGAATTAGGGTGATGGTGGCCTCATAGAATGAGTTTGGAAGTTTACTTCTTCTGCAATTTTCTGAAGAGTTTGAGTAAGATAGGTGTTAGCTCTTTTCTAAATTTTTGGTTTAGAATTCAGCTGTGAAGCCATCTGGTCCTGGGCTTTTGTTTGCTGGAAGATTTCTGATTTACAGTTTCGATTTTCCTTGCTGTGATCATTTTGTTAAGATCTTCTATTTCTTCCTGGTTCAGTTTTGGGAAGTTTATACTTCTCTAAGAACTTGTCCATTTCTTCCAAGTTGTCCATTTTATTGGCCATAGAGCCTGCTGGTAGTAGTCTCTTATGATCCTTTGTATTTCAGTGTTTGTCTGTTGTGATCTCTCCATGGCTAAACAACACGGCTTCTGAATAACCATCAAATCATAGAAGAAATCAAAAAAGAAATCAAAATATGCATAGAAATGAATGAAAATGATAACACAACAACCCAAAACCTACGGGACAACTGTAAAAGCAGTGCTAAGGAAAAGATTCATAGCATTACAGGCCTACCTCAAAGAAACAAGAAAAAAGTCAAATAAATAACCTAACTCTACACCTAAGACAAACTAGAGGAGGAACAAATGAAGAACCCCCAGGGTTAGTAGAAGGAAAGAAATCTTAAAAATTAGGGCAGAAATAAATGCAAAAGAAACTAAAGAGATCATAGCAAAAATCTAACAAATGCTAAAAGCTGGTTTTTTTAAAAAATAAACAAAATTGACAAACCTATTAGCAAGACTCATTAAGAAACAAAGGGAGAAGAAACCAAATTAACAAAATCTGCCGAGGAATTGTCTCCCTCATTCCCCCCCCCCCCCACCTTTTCTTTAGGAGAATTATGTTGTCAAGGGAAAGGGGCTTTGTTTTCATTCCATAACTACTTTCCTTCGGTTTAGGGGGGGGGGGGGGGGGGGGGGGGGGGGGGGGGGGGGGGGGGGGGGGGGGAGGGCGTGAGTCTCTAAATTGTTAAGACAATATATTTTCCTAACCTCATATTGAGGTCTTTGATCCAGGGACCCCAAATAATAGTTGGAGGAGGCTGTGCACTGATAGGAGATCAGACGATCATTTGTAAACTTAAAAGCTTTCATTCAACTAGAAACAAATCCAATTACGTAGTTACACATGCAGGGATCACAAACAGCAAAAAGTAGAAAGCAATCAGAATTACTGTCATTAAGATAGTTTTCCTCCATTGAGAACTAGTTAACGTCTCCCAAAGTGAGGGCATGTTGAGGCTTCAGGAGTCTCCATAGCCCCAATCATCGTGGTCATGCGTTTAGTAAAATGAGTGACATCAGTGCTCATATCAGGTATACAAGTACAGCATTGGGGTGTGAAAAATGGCACAAGTTCCTCCTTGCACAGCTGGCAGAATAGCTAAAGCTAATCTGTTTTGCCAAAAACACTTTTCTAATTTGTGCTTGTTCAGCATTAAGAGCTGAAATAAGCTTTTATAGTATCTTGTAACGTCTGTTCAGTAAAATTAGTCAAAGCATCCACTCGTAGCATAACATCTGTAGTTCCCAAAGAGGGAACAAACACTGCAGACAAATAATCATACCAGTGAAATTACAGACCTTGTCCACCGGGTTTTAAGGTGGGGTAAATTAGCAGGCTTTTCCGGATGCTCTGAAATATAAAGCCAGTGAGGTAAAGAGGCTAGACCTAGGGTGCAGTCCCTATCCAACCAGCGGGAAGCCATGCTCCATAGGTAAGATCCACATATCCAGTAAGTCCTGTTGGAAAAAGCCAGCAGGACTGAGATGTTCAGTCCCAATCAGTGCCTGGCCAGACAATGGGAGGATCTGAATTGAGGTTGGAAAACAAAGGAATGATTATATTGCATATTTCCTGAGGCAAAAAATCCCGTGTTTCCAATCACTATAATTAAGCTTGCCGACTATTTTTGGCAGGATGGCTCTATTTGTTCCCAGCATATAGGACCAGTAGATATTAAACGCCCTTTTTCAGGAGTTAACATATAGAATAACCTCATTCCATATTTGATAGACATCAGGTAAAAAACAACATTTGATCTAGACCTATTTTAGCCTTATATATAGCAAACATCGTCATTGAACCGAGAGAATGTATAATCAAAATTAAAAGTCACATTATATCCATAGTAAAGATACAAACTGTTGCACCCGTCCATTTTACGGGTTTTTAGATGTCTCAGATGAAAGAAGAGGCCATCACATATGATTGCTGGCCAAAGGTATTCACAGATTGGAGGGAAGTATTTCCTTGAAGTGGAGATGTCCACCATGGGAAGACCTTTCCACTGATGAAGAGGGGAAGTAGTTCCCACAGAGACTCCATCAGTTAGACTCGATTGTGAAATGCTGCATAGGAGTGAGCCCAGGACAGGAAGGCATTGTCTTGAGGATCACACGCAGACTCAGCATTTTGGGGAGTCAGCATATGTAGGCTCCACATAGATTAATCAGGCCCATCTGAAAAGTACAAGCCAGAGAGATAGAAAGTAAAGACATAAAAATGAAGTCACTTAGTTTGGTCAGGGTTGCCACCTCTTAACTCGAGTGTGATGTACCCACGAATCAATTCATGGCACATTGACAGCTGTGGGAGAAGAAAAGAATAACGTGGCAAGGGCCTTCCAGTGGGGCTCAGGTCCAGGGAATGGGCCCCTAGGCCCCCAATGTTTTTATGAGGCCTCGATTCCTGGCTCAAATAGAGTCTTGCTTGACTCAGAGGCTAGGTCAGGAAGTCATCTCTGGGAGTTCATGTTAATGCCTGTTGAAAAAACTGAGAGCTGAGTTACATAAACTAAGTTTAATTGTCCAACGGCTTTTAGGGTCTATAACAATGTCTGTGCATAAGAAAGGCCCTTCCATAAATAATACAATTCAAAAGGGGGACAGTCTCTTCTTTTGGGGGGGCAGTCTGAGCCGTCGATTCAAATGCTTTGGGTATGACTTTAATCCAATTGTTCTTGTGGTTCTTCAGTTAACTTGTGCGAGATGTCTTTTGAATAATGTCATTAGCTTTTTTTCAAGCTATTTCTTATAGAGGATTGGGGTCTTCTAGGAACAGTGGAAACTTATGTTTTATTTCTACGAGGCAATTTATATACCCCCTGAAAAAAAAAAAATGTCACTGCATTTTTAAAGGCCGAGTTCAATTGCTCATTCTGAATCCTCAGTGGCAGACCAAAACCTGGGGATAATTTCATTGGATTGAAATTTTTCCCCCTTTCTATAACCTCCTCTAGTCTGGATTGACTCACTGTACGTACGACATGATGATAAAGCCTCAATCTATCTAGTAAAAAGTATCTACCCAAAGCATGTAAGCATGAATATCGTTTAGCTTTTGACCCATTATGAGTAAAAATCAATTCATTCCCAGTCTCTCCTCCAGGAGGATACTTTTCCACTTCGTTTGTAATCCAGATTTTGGCTAGCTTATTTCAGTCTTTGGGTTATTTTTCTTGACAAACCTCACAGCAATTATGATATTGATCTTGTTACAAGTTTTTATTTATATATTTTTATCTTCAAAGAAACTAGAAGCCATTGGTAAGTAACTCTCTGCACCCAAATGAAAACTCTGATGTAAACCTTTAAGCATTTTCCACTGGGCATTTTCAGGAATTATTAATTAATCCGTCAGTTCACAGACTGTTAACCATCTTTTTATCAGTAATCTTTGTCTCCTCTTTCGTCATATCTTTCTAATTCTTCCTCAGTATATTTTGTTTTCCCTGTTCCACAGGACCTGTCCAGATCAATAGGCATCTGTAGGGAGGGGGGTTTCATAAAGTGCCGCTTTTCTGGCGTGACTGTCATCCAGCTGATTACCTTCAGCTACTTTCTCCCATCCCTGTTGTGTCCTTTGCAATGCATAACAGCTACTTCTTTAGGACAATATATAGCCATTAAAAGTCTCTCAATCTCTCTGAAATGTTTAATAAGTTCTCCTGTTGCTGTTTTAAACTGTCTTTCTTTCCATATTGCAGCATGAGGCATGTAAAATCAAATAAGCATACTTAGAATCAGTGTAGACATTTACCCGCTGCCCTCTGCTTAACTCTAGAGCTCTGGTCAGAGCCACAAGCTCCGCTATCTGAGCACTGGTTCTCTAGGGGAGATTTTGCTTCTAAAACCTGTTCAGCGGTCACCACGGCATAACCTGCATTTATGCTCTCCATCCTGAACAAGAGAAC